>JACCGJ010008728.1:0-44636 GCA_013407085.1 Atriophallophorus winterbourni | reverse complement strand
CTGATCCTAGGGTTTCGCGTTTCTGCATCATAAATTCTGGAAAGCGAAGAATACGCCAATTGAAATTCGTTCATATTAAAAGTGGATAAATCGACCACAAGGGGTTGTAGGTTGTAATATTTTTCTCAAGAAGTTAATATCTTTGATGCCGTTTTCCCTTTCTACATGTATATATGTATGAACTCACAAGCATGATCCAGGCAAAGTGCCGCACAGTCAAAGGCTCCACATGAGCTAAGATAGTGTCAGGTTGCCCAGGCCTAGACATATATGGGAAAGGAACATAGCAATGGCAGTGAGACTGCAGCGTGTATTCGCATGCAGCTCACTATCGGTGGCAAATCAATTTAGCACGGCGGTAGCTGTACGATTGCACATCCGTGCAAATTTCACATCCTTTCTACATGACCATACCGGTTAATGTGATTAAGTTTTACAGACTGGTTTTTCTCTGGCAGTCATATCTTACGTTGCCAAGTGTTAGGCATAATAACTTTCTTCGGCAGTGATAAAATAGCACTTTTTGGTGATCAGCGAAGTTTCGATCCTTCCGCGTTTTTTTTCATGTGTGTCTTCTACTCCTAATGGCTTCCCTAAATATTGGGTATCATTTAATATATATTTTACTTTCCGGTTGTTGATCATCATTGATTATTCTAATTCGGTATGCGGATCTGTCGATCTCCAACTTCTACGCACATCATCACGTGCCATGGTCTCATGCAGATCGATTAATTAGAAATTGTAAAGGCATCGCATCCTTTTCGTCGATTGGCTCAATATTAGTTCGATGGCAGTGCAGATCATTCGGTACATGTCCCCGATGCTGATGAGGATGATTGAATTGGTATGGTTTGCCTGCCCGATGGTGCTTCCGATTGTTCTAAGATAATCGAGTGATGCACCTGAAATACTTATTTTGTCTTGATCGAAACGAAACATTCTCGGTTAGTTCTGTCGACTCAACTACACCTGATCCAACAAATGTTCGATAAAACGATAAACTATTTCGGTTGGCTATCACACGTCGAGTGTTTTCACCGGATCCGCTCCACTGCTCTGCTTCGCTCAATAATTTTTCCTTACAAAAGCATAGTTATTCGTTGTAGGTTTACTGTTTTATAGACTTGCGTCGCAGTTTTCGGCTAAAGTATGTCCTCAATTCGGCGTTACTAGCATCGCGAGTGGATTTTCGTGCAATCAAAGCATACAATCGAAATTAATATAATTAGTCTGGCGAAGTTTAAGTGTACCACCATATGCTTTTCGAAGAAATGCTGAAGAATTATTAGAAGGTTCAACCGACATAACTTTGCAAAAATATTCAACTGTCGGAGTTCACTGAGCTTGTATCATTGTTATTGGATGTTTTGCCTTTAATAGAAATCCTATCAAAGTGGCTCCTATTTAGGGTTCTTGTGTTTTCGGGTGATCTGTCTGCCCGTTCTCCAACACTCAAGGGTTGGTCGAGTTCGTAATCTCCCTCCTGTTGAGGAAAGTACCTTACGTAATGGGACATTTTCTTGTATTTTCCCTGAAATCTGGTTATGGTAAAATTTATGCATGGATGTGCAATCGTGCAGTATTTCTGTGCTGTGTGGTTAACATCGTGCCAAATAGATTAGCCACCGGTAGTGAGCTGCATGCTGAAACACGCTGCAGTCTCACAACCATTTCTATTTCCTTTCTCATATCTGTCTAGGCCTGGGCAACCTGACAGTATCTCAGCCCACGTGCAGTCTCTGACTGTGTGGCACTTTGCCTGGATCAGGCTTGTGCTTTCACATTACACACATCACATGGTAGAATCTTCCGGCTTTCATTTATTGTATTCATATTATTGCTCAACTCTCCCTTTGTTATTTTAACCGTCTCCTCTGTCTGGAAAGTGATTTATTAAAAAGTGACTATAGTCCCGATCATTGCTATAAATAGCACGTTGTCCCCCCAAAGTCTTCACATTCCTTTGGGGATATGTACGGTATGGAAAGCACAAGCCTGATCCAGGCAAAGTGCCGCACAGTCAGAGACTGCACGCGGGCTGAGATACTGTCAGGTTGCCAAGGCCTAGACAGATATGAGAAAGGAAATAGAAATGGTTGTGATACTGCAGCGTGTTTCAGCATGCAGCTCACTACCGGTGGCCAATCAATTTAGCACGACGTTAGCCGCACAGCACATAAATGCTGTACGGTATGGGGATATGCCAAATAAAAAATCTCCGTTGCTCATGATTTCACACAGATAATCCGGGTTTTTCAGTTGTGCTCATTCATTACATGTTTCCAATATACCTTGTATAATTTATCGGCTCGCGTAATGGCGCTCAAATTGTTTATTTTCACGTTCGAGGCATACCTGTTTAACGTGTGATTGCCTGTACTAGATTCTCTTACTCGCCATTGTAACGATTGTCCGCGCTTGGAAGTTTTCCCCTGCTATCATGGGTTTATTCGCTAATCAGTGAAAGGGCCTTATAGTCTATCGTGTAACCTGTTCTTAGGTGTCGATTCATCCCGAAAGCTAAGCCTTCTTTCAAATGCGCGGGCCTCCATGGGACCTCGGTCGCCCTGTTGGTCGATTGTGTCCCATGAGTCGGAAACCAGGCTGCTCTTTCGGGTACATAGTTGTGCAGTATTGTTTTGCACTAGTACCATAATGTCACACTAGTTGAATTCCTGTCTCACACCTTTTTCAATTCCCGGGAACACTTGAAGGATAGCGACACATATATAGTCTGTCCGGTTGATGGGCACTTTCTTTGACTGCACATTTGCGTTTAGATTTTCGGCCTTTTGAATCTCGTTGCCAATTTCCTCTTGTTGTCTTCATCTGCCGAACATCGGGCTTGTATGTACGTCTAACAATTTATATGAAGTGATTCTGTACTATCTCCCTCGAGCTGGTTTCAATTAGTTCTATTGCTGCTGATTCTATTCCCGGTGTTTTACCAGCTATATCCTGATTTGTAACGATTAATGAAATCCTTGAATGATATCGTTGTCGAAATGGTTTGGATTTTACTTTCGGTAGCCATTATTTATCTGCTTGAAAATGATCATTTTTGATTAGTTTTGTATAAATAAACGATTTCAAAATATTGCTTTTTTAAGAGCATTCTCCATAGCTATTGTTATTTCGTTTCCCCCTTCGCTTACTGCATATCTCATCGGTGCACATCTCATCCGTTAACAGGTATTGTAAAAAGACTTTCTCTGGGCATTCCGAATGGATTCGTTCCGTTCGCCCGAGTCCTGACGGGAACCTTCTTGCGAGCTGTTCCAACGATCGCACCATACGGATTTGGTCCGTGGAATCGCAAGATTGTGTGATGGTGTTGCGTGGTCATGACCATGTCGTGGAATGTATTGCTTGGGCGTGTCATCCTCAAACCGTCGCTGCCATCACAGCAGGTGGCGGTGGCAATTCGGATGGAGCCGGTTTGCAGAACGGTACTATCACAGACACTGAGAATAATCCACCCTCGTCTATCCGATCAAGCTTGTTCCTTGCCTCGGGATCAAGGGATCGGTCAATTCGATTCTGGGATGTCAGTAACGGGATGTGTTTATTCGAGTTGGTGAGCGTCACGCCGTGTACCCCTGTACATTATTATTATCAAACTGATTGATTGAATTGTCTCCACCGCCATTTCATCGTGTTTGAAAATGTGACCTCATATTCAAGTGCTGTGAATGTGTTTGAGCATTATTGTAATAAAGCTCAAGTGTTTTTCGATCGATATATTCTGAAAGGTTATTGAATTGTCATTTTATGTTTTGTTCTCATTGGTTTTGTCACTGCGGCAGAGTCAGTAATTTCCCCTGGAATGAGATTATATTGGCAGTGAGACTCCAGCATGTATTCGCATGCAGCTCACTACCGTTGGCCAATCAATTTAGTACGATGCTGTGTGGCTAACACCGTGTTAAATTGATTGGCCAACGGTAGTGAGCTGCATGCGAGTACACGCTGGAGTCTCACTACCATTTCTACTTCCCCTCTCATAGACCTGGGCAACCTGACAGTATGTTAGCCCACGTGCAGTCTATCACTGTGCGGCACTTTGCCTGGATCAGGCTTGTGATTTCATACCCACATACATACATATTGTTAAACTACCAATATTGACTGCTGGAATTTTTTCTAACTGCAGTCCAAACGCTTAGCGTAACGGTCTTGCTATCAGAGGAGCTTTATTGACGCATGCGTGGCGCATTCGTTCATTCAGTTGTTTCACAAACTTAAACCTAATATATAAAATTATACTTGAACGCCACTGGTTATCAAATTGGCACATCCAACTTTAGGATGACCGATCCCTATAGTAGATTTCTTATGTTTGAAGACGTTTTGATTGTATTGTGCAGTATTTTGCTGCCCACCGAACGTTTCTAACCCCAAGCGTACTTTATTGAGTGAACTTTAGAACATTTCGATACACCCATGCCTACATGCATCGATCAATCGATATCCGTTATTCTGTGCGTCCTGTGGCTTGGCTGGTTTAAAATGAGTGCGAGTGTCTGTCCCCCTTTCAGGCGTACTCAAATTTTCGAACGTGCTTCGGTTTACCTCCTTTTTGAGATTGAGGTATAGCTTTTGCTTCATCAATCCTTACTATCAATATCCCAGACAGTCTAAATGTTCTAAGCTTTTTATGACGTAAAACCTTTATAGGTTTGTTTGCTTTTAGTCACCACTATATAGTATCAACTCGATTTATGGTTTTCTCTACCTCAACTGAGTATGACAGTGCCTTAGTTCCCGCACATTCAATGCAGCGTTGCATCATATGACCAATGCACTCATCCTTTTGCTTTTTACAACTTTCGTTATTCAGATTGGCCATGATAACTGGGTACGACAACTGGTATTTCACCCTCAGGGCAGGCTTTTGCTGTCCGCTTCGGATGACAAAACCGTTCGTGTTTGGGATTTGAAAAACAGGCGTTGTCAAAAGTCACTTGATGCCCATTCTCATTTTGTTACAACCCTCGGTACGTGTTCGTGGTCAAAGGGCTGGTAGTTGATCATTTTGTGTTGTTGCCGTAAATAGATAAATTCGAAAATTTGTTTCTGTTGGTTGTTTTGCCACCGTTCGTTGCGTAGACATCAACAATTGAGTAGGATATGCTCTATTTTGTACTGTTTGAATGCAACTACATTGTTTCTAATGTTCATGGATGCGAAATTGTGCTGTAGTTTTGTACTGTGTGGGCAACACTGCTTTATTAAACCGACACCGGTTCTACGCTGCGTGTGTAAACATGTTGGAGTCTAACTGCCATCTTGTATTTTCCTTTATCTACCTAGATTTTGGCAACCTGCCAGTATGTTAGCCGAAGTGCCGTCTATGGCTGAGTGGCACTTTGACTGGACCCAAGCTCATGATTGAATACTAATAGTTTTGTTAGCACTCACTCCGCTTCTTATTTGCCCTAATCCAATGAGGTGTGCTAAATGTGTGGTATAACGTCTCATCGTTTGAGCCAGAATTACATGTTTTTTGAAATGCGTGCTTCGTTCGAACCGTATTCAACTAATTGCGAAATCATACCTTGTTTCCCTCTTTTCACTTTTTGAAGGTTCACTGAACTTACATTTTGTTGTTTTCTCTCTACTTGTTCACAACAATTTATTGAATGCATTTTCGATTCGAGGTGTAGTCACCTCCTCCCAGTGTATCTGTGCCTGACTTTCAATAGGTTCAGTAGCTTTTAGGGTTTAAACGTACCATAGCAGTTAAGCACTCGGTAGATGCAGCAGTTGTAATGCTGTTCATGATGACGATGTTTGCGCCTGATTGATCAACCATCACGTAACCGATAGTGGCGTGTAATTGCCAGGATTCTGAGCTACTAACTCTTTCATCAATCAACGCTCAACTTATAGATAATCTCTGTGTTTAAAAACCGTCGTTCCGAGAATGTTCATGTGTACTTATTGATGAATACGTGATGTCTTCATACTATTTTTTCCAGATTACAATCGTCTTGTACCCTGCGTCATCACCGGGAGTGTAGACCAGACTGTCCGTGTATGGGATTGCCGGTAATCCTTTGACCTTTTCTGGACTTATATTTACATTGAGCGAATAAACTTCAATTCGATACGACCAGCTTGTCGCCTGCGTTGCACGCCAAGAAATCTATTGCCCAGAGAGCTTTCTGGTTTCTGTTTGTCTTTTGACGGTCTCGGTTTCTTTATTTTTGAGTTATTCCCTGAACACATGCCATCGGTATTTTTGTGTATATTCTCTCTCTCTCGTTCATCTTCCCGCACAGTCAGCTTTGGGTTCACCGGTTCTCGTATGATTCATGCTGTTCTAACTTTTCTTTCCGAAGATTTTTATTGACCAGATTTTATATGCAATCTTATCACGTATGGAGTTCATTTGTGCTCTAGTAAGGTTCTAGCCATTCCCATCGAGCATACTTATCTCCGTCTGTGGCTTGTGTCTTCCTACCGTGAGGTGCGTATTCAGCATCACTGCGGCCGGCACCTTTTGTTCGCTCCCCTTGATTGGATTGCTACGCCCGTGCACCGATGTCGTCCGCTATGTCATCGTTTAGACGCTGTAATGCACTGTAACTTTATTCTCTAGTTCTTCGTTCTGGCCTTATCGATGTGTCTGTGCTTTTGTACATTATGTATCCTTTTCTTTTTTGGTCTGTTATCCGATCTTAAATTACAGCTGTTTACTCAGTACTATTTATTGTTCGTTTTGTTTCATACTGGTAAACTACTCCGTTCGCTTTAGAGGTGTAGGTGTGGGAGCGTGTTCAGCGAAGTTATTCCAGTCTGTTTGAACGCACTTAACGAAAAGATAAATACCTACAGAATCTGATGAGATTGTCAATAGTCTTCACTTATTTTGTGTCACATTGGCGACCATGCAAAATTGATTCCGCCGTTATCGAACATGAATGCATTTCAAACACGTTTGGGTTTCATATTCGGCGACCCGTTTGCTAACGATATAGGCCGATACGGGAAGAACCAACACTCGCGTAACGTTCACGACAACAAATAGATTTCGGTCTATTCGCACCGTCTACATAATATTTTCAGAAGCACTACGTTTCAAACTAAATCTTGAAACTACAAAGTAAGCGGTGTTTTCCTCACAACATCGGGTCAATATTGCTAGTGTACGTATCATTTAGAAACGTTTTTTTGTTGTAATATCGGCCAAATAATTGTCGACTTCCAGATTTCAAGTCCTTATAAAGTACATCTTTGATTACGACTGTTTTACGTTCGGTATGTTTATTAAATCACAAGCCTGATCCTTGCAAATGACCTTGAATTCAGACTACAAGTGGGATAAGTTAATGTCATACAATATTGGGAACCATAATTGCCTGCGCTGTGAAGCTAGACAAGAAGTTAGCTATCTTTATCTCGGTAGTTGCATCACTTTTCCTCTACGTTTCCTGACAATGTGTCCCGCTTCAACGCCGTACTTTTGTTTGACGATATGGAACTGGGCTTTTGGGAGCAACGTAAAAACTGCCAATTGGCCGAGAAAATAATGTCAAATTGACCTCTGTCTGTTGTTCACTCGAAATATATGGTTATGTCAAATGGCTTGAGGTGTAAATAGTGATACGCTTGCAATGGATATTCATAGTCGCAGAAACGAAGCAAAAAAGTTATTAATATCAGACTTGAGACTAACACTCAAACACTTTTCTGTTAGCCATATTTTGTAATGATAAATCAAACTTGAAGTTGTCGGGTATTAAACTTCTCGCATGACTGATATTTAACATGGGAGAAAGTATAGTGGAAACTGCATACGATAATATTAAGGATGGTCAAAGTAAATTTAGGTAGAAAAGTAACAGGAAATGAAATTTTGTCCCTAACTGATGAGCGCCAACAGCAATTTACCGGTATTGGTGTGTACATAGTAGAACTGCTGAGAATGTGGATAATTGTTAATCATTGTGCAAAATCGTTAAAATTGTATGGCTGAACAATTCTAACAAAAAGAGTAAGTACAGGTGCTAGAGTATCTGTATAACGTTGAAAATAATCGAAATGCATGAAATTGTACGAGATTTTAATGAGGTTCGCCCAAATGGTTTATAGACTCATCCGTTTTGTGTGGGAACGAAAATTATCGGTGAAAATTTCAATCCATCTCCCTCGAAAATTTTACCATCACTATTTCGGTGCAAGCTTATATTATAAATAAAATTATCCTGATGATGATGTTGCAGTTCAAAATTTCCTTCTTCATCTTGATAGACGATAGAGGGTCTATACATTGTGAGCCTTATTTTTTATTGATGCAGGTCAAAAGATAAAGAAATCCTTTCATAGTTGTAAATATTCCCCGTGATTTCAGGTAATAATTGTCCACGAGCTGCTCGAACTGGTTTCCATGGTTCGATGCAATAACGTCGGAAGTGCATTCTAAAATTTAAGCAACCCTACTTGAGAGCGTAGATCATCGTGACAGACAGTGTTCGAGCATTTGAAGCTTGAGATCATGAGAACCTGTTCTTGAGCTGTCTACGAGAGGGAAAATCACCCGCAATTCATTATTGGAGACTTTTGATATTTTCTGACGTTAAACAGATCACTGTTAAAACCATAATTCCGAATTGAGTTGCTGATGATAATTTAATACCTGCATACGGACATGATAAGCCCCAAATGCACAATTGCACAATTCTTTTGTTCAACAGGAAGATGCCAATGTACGGTCTAATAAAACAATATATTTCATGCTCTCAGAAAGACTATTATCAGGGGAAAACATGCAGTAGTCCATTCTTTGAGATTTTGGATTTCCATGTTGAAATTTTTCTCACAAACTTAAAAATGTAAGGGGCTTAGAAGTAATTTATACTTGAATGCCACTGTTACATAGAGTGGCATTTAAGTATACCTTTGTTTACCACTTATAAAAGCATAACTCAAATTATTGACAACAGCAATTACCACATGACATAGATTCATTTAAGAACACCAATCCTTGCGAGCAGTGATGGCGTTGGCTGCGCATGAGTGTGGTTCTATGTAACCGAGCTAAGCAGATGACAGCTGTTTGGTTGCCGAGAAAAAATCTATAGTTTGATTTCGTATGGATGGTTTCGGGATTTTTCAACAACTAAATCGAGTGGAACCAGCTTGAAATTAGCCGGATTACTGGTTTCACTGCACTCATATATTGGTTTTACTAACCTACTAAACTTCATGGATAGTCGGATTTTTTGAGCGGACACAACGATGTGCTATACGTCATTTCAAATTTCATTGAATGAAAATTAACTGACTCATTCCCATTATTTCGCGAAAGACACTAATGCTTCCATTTATCCATCGGTGAATTAACTTTGCTTTTGCGATCAATAATATTACAAAAGCAGGAGACAATACAAAAGAAAATATAGGCAGTGCTGAACGCGCTTGTGTAAATTACATTATGAAGGATGTTGTTAATTCAGTAAAACCTTTCAGCAATCTGAACTGATCTAAACTTCCGTAGGTAAAGGAAGCACTGGTGGGCTACTTAAATTAATTGGTCTGCCCGAAAACGGATCGTCTTTAGCAGCATCACAATTTCCCCCTAAATTATTGTTTTGATTGTTTCACTGCCAAACAGCTCGGAATGATTGTGTGAAATTACAGCGCTTTCTCCTCAGCCTGGTATATAAACACATCTCAGAAATTTTACAGTAACGTCCAGTTAGAGGATAAACTAAAAATGCATTGATGCGGTGAAACTCGTGATTAAAAAGAAACAATAATTGTAAAAATGCACAAGGGTTGGTGCAGGTCAACTATTGGTATTCAAGGCCATGTCATCCGGTCTCGCATCGTTTCGGAAGTATATGAAAAAATATTTTTGCCGCTAAACTGTCAGCATCTTTGTTAGCATTCTCAACACAGATATCCTAATAGCCCGATTAAATTCTCCAGGTTTCTGAATAATGCTACGAAAATTACCCAATAATATGAAACCAGTTAATGATCACATGATGACAAATGGTAAATGGAGGCGCTCGTTACAATATGTGAGGGTCATGCGTGGTGCTGATATTGGTAGCAACCATTTCCTGGTTGTGGGAAATATTTGTTTGAAACTGAGAAGGTCAAATATCGGAATTCAGCGCAGCCCATGGTTGGATGTTAATAAGCTGAGCGATGACGCCACAAGGAAAGCTTTTGAGAACATCCTGAGTTAGGAAATCAGCTCCCGGACCAAGGATTCACTGACGATTGATGTTTTCAACCTCACCTAAAGGCCGTCGGAGAAAAAGTCCTCGGATAAAGACAGAGGAGCAAAGCCTCGTGGATCTCGTCGAATACCTGGCAACTCATAAAAGAGAGAAAAGATGTATAAAAAACGCATGCTGAGCAAGAAACCTTCTAATGGAAGGAATGCAATCACTGAAGAGTATAGAATGAAAGATAAAGAGGTTAAAAAATCAGCGAGGAAGGACAAAAGACGGTATGTGAAAAACCTGACACAACAAGCAGAAGAGGCGTGCCGAATGAATGATCTGAGAAAGTTATATCAGATTAATCGAAAGCTCTGAAATCGCAGTCAGGCAAGCAATCAACGAGTGAGAACCCAGGGTGGAGATGTAACAACTGATGCGAAAAAAGAGTTAGCCAAATGGCGAGAACATTTTGAGCTCATTCTAAACCGCCCACCGCCTCAAACCAACGTCATATACCTGAGGCAGCTACAGACCTCGACGTCAACACAGACCGCATCAGCCTCCAAGAGGTGCAATTTGCTATCCAGAGGTTGAAAAATGGTAAGGCACCAGGTGACGATGAAGTGTATGCCGAACTGCTCAAGGTGGAAACCGAAGAGACGCCGAAAATTTTGCGGGACCTATTCCAGAACATCTGGGATACTGAGCAGATACCAGACGCCATGCGTTTGGGTACTATGATCAAACTTCCCAAGAAAGGTGACTTGAGCTACTGCACTAATTGGCGAGGTGTTACGCTTCTATCAGTCACGAGCAAAGTATTCTGCCGCATCATTCTCCGACGTTTCTCCAATGCAGTTGAATCCATGTTACGACAAGAGCTTTTTGAATCTTGAAGCTGGGTTCAGGGAAGGAAAATCTTGCATTGACCAAATCTTTGTCCTCCGTCAGATCCTTGAGCAGACACATGAATGGAATGCAGAGCTATGTGTGGCCTACATCGACTTCCAGAAGGCCTTCGATGGCGTTTACCGACCAGTGTTATGGGGTTGTCTTCGCCTCATGTGCCACCCGGCACGGAGAGGACTGAGTGAGTGTGAGTGTGTGAGTTGATGGTCTATACCAAGAGTTGAGCAGGGCCTTCGATTCTATGAAATATCACCTTCTGAAGAGCAAATTGCGGCAAATGGCACACAAGTAGGCTGATTGCTTGGACGAAAACCTTCACTGCAGATAGCAACTGTTGTGTTCAGGTAGGATGCTGCTTTAGAAAAACGACCATGTAAATTATGTTCTTGTTATGTTCATTTGATCACAAGGAATCTCAGCCAAGTCGATGCCAACATTCACTGTCAACCATCGTATAATGGCAAAAAACCAATCAGTCATAAAATAGCGATTTATTTACATTCACATTGCGAGTTCATTTACAACATAGTGAACACTACTTTTATAACATTTAAAATCGATGTTTCTAGAAATATTATCGTTAATATGTCGGTGATGATTATGAGCATTAATCAATGTCCAAACCAATCAGTGAATTGGAATGTTTTCACTTATGAATAGTAGTGTCCATTTTCCGTCATCTATTCGAGGCGCCCATGTTTTATTATCGTTGATGACGTGACTATCCTCGGCACACGGATGGAGATGTCGTGGTGCATAACCTTGAATTGGTCATTGTCTGACCATTCCATTGGAACTTCACACTGACCGTGAATAAGAACCAAAATTATTCAGCACTTGTGCTGATGTCAGGTAGAACGAGAGTGTACTAGCTCCACAGTGTGTTCGGGTGGAATGATATGTGTGTGGCAGTGTTTCAGTATGTATCCAAGGTGTATTTTCTTTTAAATCAATGTTTTGTGCATTAAAGATAAGGTATTTGCTTCAGAAAATTTGTTCGCCACATCTACAATGTTGTGTCCAAGACAGTTGCTTGGAAAAAATTGATTGAGTCAAAATTGTATAGAGACTGGCAGCTTGCATAATTGAACAGGAATTAAATAGGAAATTGTACTTTGCAGCTTAATATCAGCACTCACGGAGTCCCGTAGGTTAAAATTTACGATGCAGCTAGGAATAATTGTCCCCGACAAATTTAAGTGGGTCGACCAATATGGTGCTGTGGCTCAAAGCGCCATGAGAGAAAGTTTTGGTCTGCGCTCAGCTCTCAAGTGCAAACATTCTAAGCTGTTGTTAACAATATACAGAGCAATAGTGAGGCCGCATCTAGAATACTGTATTCGGACTTCCATGCCATATTACCAGAAGGACATAGTGCAGCTATAATAGTATAGAAGCTGGTCACTCTCATGATCGAGAGTTTGGCATGCATCAACTATGAAAATCATCTCCCAGCGTTAGGGATTTTTTCGCTTAGGAGGAGGCAGCTCAAAGGCGATCTTATAGAAACCTTTAAAGTTCACAAGGTATTAGGCTGTTTCTATTAATTCTTAGTTCTTTTTTCTGGTTGGTACATTTGGTCACAATCTCAAGCGGACTAACCAGCACACAAGGGTGGAATCCAGATCGCACTTCTTAAGCAACCGTCTAGTGAACTGGTTGAACATTGGCTGGACAAACGGTGGCAGGTGCACTTTCCGGAGCATTACCCATAGGAATAAATCCCTCCTTTTCATTAACAGAAAAGAATAAAAATATTGTGCAAATCGTTTTGAAACACAAAAAGCGTTTCTTTTCCAAGTTTTTTTTTAAATTGGCTGCTGTCCATCATTTTTTATTCGATCGCACATGCAACATGAATTAACTCTCTCACTTGGATGGATTGATTCACAGATCCACACACCTGTGCTCCCAGCGAATCAATTCTGGTAGTGGCGGGTGTTTTCAAGCACACCTTCGATAGAATCTGAGCAATTGTTTCGACTTGATCGACTGTCGCCTTGTGATATTGATTCTGATACTAATTGTAAATGACGATATCCGAATAGCTCGAAATTGTAATCTATAATCTTTTCCAACCCGGTTAGAGTTACGCGCAAGAATTGTCCAAACGTTGCACAACCAATTTATTCGTAATGAACAATTTTCTATAAATAGCGGTACTGAACAAGTATACACAAATGCAAAATATTACCTCAACACTGAAAATCCGGGATTAGTTTTAATAACAATTACGAGCGTCCATAAGCAGAAAATATGGCGCAGGTGAAATCAAGTAAAAATGCGAGCCAACAAATGGCGGGAAAGATTAAAACAAAATAGGAAGGGTTAAAAAGATGAAGACAATTTCTGGTAAAATATTCAAAAACATCAAAAATGAATGTGTACAATTTGTTGGGATCACGAAATAGGGAGTCCAGAGAGGCCAAATAATTAACCTAACTTAAATCTGAATATAACATTTACACTGATACCTTCCAGTAATGAGACCTCTCCCATCTTTCATTCACAGGTACACACGTCTGTGCTTTCTACGAATCAATCTCAGTAGTGGCGAGTGTTTTCAAGCACACCTCCGAAAGAATTTGGGCACTCAACTCCACCTGGTCAACTATCGACCTGTGATACTGAACTGAGCATAACCACTTAACCATGTTCGCGACAACAAAGCTGAGGGAGCGGATGGTATCAACTCATTGATGCTAAAGAATCTAGCATCAGCGATTACCGAACCGTTGTGCAGCTTTTTAAGTCATGCTTGCAGCTAGGAGTGGTTCCGAGTAGTGGAAATAAGCAATTGTCGTGCCAATACCCAAGGGTGGTTGCAGGTCAATTGTTGATAACTATAAACCTGTCGGCTTGAAAAGCACAGACTTGAAAGCCGAAAAAATATGTCAGCAACTTTTTCGGCATTCTATGATGAGTGTAGCACAGCATAGATTTCTTAAGCTTAGATCCAGCTTGACTAACCATCTTAGTTTTCTCAAAACTGCCGATAAAATGCTGGCTGAAGGAAAGCAAGTCGAAGCCCTTCACCTAGATTTTAGCAAGGCTTTCGATTCCGTGAGTGACCGCCTTCTAGGTATCAAGATAGCAGCAGAAGGCATACGGTGTACTTAACTTGCTTCGATAAAGGCCTTCTAAACATTAGGACCTTCAGAGTTCGACTAGGATCCACGTTGTCTAAACAAACCGATTTGATCAGTGCGGTTCCTCATGATTTTGTCCTCGGTCCTATTTTATTTCTGTTTTTCATTCATGACTTGTCGGCTGCCTTGAAGTGCCCATGCTTCATTTTTGCAGATGATGTGAAGTTTATTGGATCAACGAATGACGATACTTTGATGCAGCACCTTGAAACTGTCATAAACTGGTCGTAACAGCGGGACCTCTCACTGAACCTTAATACGAGCCAACTATTCTGATCAGTCCAGGTGTCTGAAAATTCTCTCAGTGTGAGCGCCACACAGAGATTTAAGGATTTTGGTTGAAATCAGTGCTATTGAGCAAAAGAACTTATGTATTCCTGCCACTTTACATGGCATTTGTTCGGCTGCATCTCGTATATTATGTTTAGGCGTGGTGTCCTAACTACAAAAGGACATCGTTCGACTTAAAAGCGACAGCGTCTCGAAACTAGCATGCGTGAGTTTCAGCGAGGGTAAACTTAAGCTGCATGGCTCAAGTCTCTAGATATGTTATCACTCAGTCGCCGTCGTTCAAGAGGTGACTTAATTAAAATCTTTATAATATTAGAGGTTTTAAGAGTTCCAATGATCGACTTCTTTATCTTTATTCACGAGCTGGGCCCTCGAGGTCATACACTTAAAAGTTTTAAGAAGCGACGTCGGCTCGACTCTATGATACACTTTTTCAGCCTTATGGTGATAAACTTCTAGAGCTTTCCTCCAGAAGAACTTAAATCCTTTAGTTCCTTCTCGAATTTCAAGCACGCTTTGGACCGCAACTGGAGTAATTTATTTACTGAATACTCTCCCTAATTGCTATGAAAGATTAGGTAGTTCACCATTTTTAGCGTTATCTGATAAATAAAGTAAATGCTAGAGTTCTGTTTTTTTAATACACGACTCTTCTTCAACTGACCTCTCACCGTACTGGTGAAGATAAATTTATTTTTTTATTTTTCCAGCATCATTCATTACGAGGTGCTTCTCAAATACAACCCGGATAATCTCTTGGCTTCGCGATCGTCGAGATTATCCAATGCACAATAAAAACGTTTTGGCAGTAGTGGTTTCTTTTCGCAGCTTTCCACCGAAAGAAATTCTGGACGCTCGATTGGCTCGTTAACCACTTACTGTCCTATGCAACTAAGCTGAACTGAGGGGAACTGAATGGAGATTGACCGTTTGTGGGACTTGGGCCCGTTACAAAGGACCGCGAAACATAGCTGTTTCCAAGATACGTGCAGCAAAGATTTCTTTCGAAATGAGACTCGCTCAAGAGGCCCGTACTCATCCGGAACGTTACCACAGCTACGTTCAATCTAAAGGGTCAACACAAAAAGGTGTAGGTACCTTGAGAGCGGACGATGGCTCAGCCGTCATTGCAAGCACTGAAACAGCTCAATAGTTTTCCTCGCATTTTAAAGGCGTACAACGCCGAGATTATAACTTGAACGCCTCTGCGCCATCACTTCAATGTGTACTTGCTGATCGCTCCCTCTGCACTGACCTTACATTCAAGGTACACAATGTCGAGACTATATTGGCCAGCCTAGCTTACAACATGTCGGCAGGGCCCGATAGCATCCATCCACGAATGATCAGACTGCTAGCGCCTATATTAGCTGTGCCGATCACAGAACTTTTCACATCATCTCTCAGTCAGGGTACCCTTCCTTTGGACTGGAGAACAGCCGTTGTAGTGCCTATCCATAAGGGAGGAGCTTCCTCGGCGGTCAAAAATTACCGCCCGGTTAGCCTGACTAGTGTACTATGTAAGGTTATGGAACGATTGATCCGCGATAAAATGTGTGGATATCTAACCAAACACACGGCTTCCTAAAAGGTAGTTCATGTCTGACGAATTTGTTGAGCTATCTAAACGAGGTTACTAAGAGGATGGATGATGGTATAGCTGTAGAAGTCTTCTGTCACGACTTTAGTAAGGCTTTTGATTAAGTCAACCATAGGCTCTTGCTTCTCAATCTCTCAGCCATAGGAGTATCAGGGAACCTTCTGGGCTGGATTCGAGCATTCCATAGCGACCGTTCCTCTACTGTCAGGGTAGACGATACTTACTCCGCAAGTGCGCATGTAACGAGTGGAATTCCCCAGGGCTCAGTCTTAAGGCCGTTGCTGTTCCTCATCTTCGTTGATGATCTAGCCAACCAACTGCGCTCACCCTTTTATATGTTTGCTGTCGACGTTAAAATTTTCGGTAGGTCGGATAACTCCGATCTGATAAGTGACGTGGAAGCTGTAACAGCATGAGGGGGTAAGTGGGACCTTCCCCTTAACCTAGATAAGAGTCACTTGCTCTCTACACTGGCAGGCAACATGATTGTGTCTACGCTCTCTGCTCACACGGAGTTTTGTAGGGTAAAGCCTACTAAGGATCTAGGAATCGTAGTCTCCGCAAACTTCAAGTGAGCTGACCAATGTGCTGCTGCAGCTCAAAGGGCCAGGAGGAAACTCTTTCGACTACGTTCAGCCCTTACTTGCAGAAAAGCTGTGGGGTTATTGCCCCTCTACAAGGCAATAGTAAGGCCACATTTAGAATACTGTGTCCATGCTTGGAATCCGTATTACCAGAAGGATATCGTGCAGCTAGAAAAGTACAGAAGCTAGCCAATCGTATGATCGGAGGGTAGGCATACACCAATTATGAAAATCGTCTATTAACACTATGACTTTTCTCCTTTGGAGAAGGCAACTTAGGGGGATGTTATAGAGACCTTTAAGGTTGTCAAAGGATTAAGTTGTCTGGAATTCGATGACTTCTTTCGGTTCTCTCCTTTGGTTGGTACACGAGGGCAGAGACTTAAGCTAAGTAAACAGCACACCAGTCACGAATCCAGAACGCACTTCTTTAGCATCCGTATAGTGAACGCGTGGAACTCACTTCTCGTAGAACTAATTGTGGCAACTTCAGTAATTGCGTTCAAACATGGGCTGGACGAACGGTGGTAGGTGATCTTCCCGGAGCTTTACCCTTAAGACTAAAACTCTCTATATTTATGATAAAAAACACAAAAATATTCGAAAAACATTTTGAAACACAAAAAAGAGTTTCTTTTTCATTTTTTCGTATTTGTGGAAATAAACTGCTGTCCATCTTTTCATTCGATTGGACATGCAACACGCATAACTCACCCACCTTTCGGTGATGAGACTGTAGCGGTTGATCCAACGGAGATTTCACCACTGCTAAAGTACGTCACTGAATATTGAAGGCAATAAACCGGAGCACAGTTCGCAACGAATAACAGCATACAAATCCCAGGCAGTCACACGCGATATACTTGTCCCAAAGCAGAACACGAGCGCGGCGTGAATCGTGTATTCAAAATTGTGTACATATTTACATGTATCATTAAAACAAAACAATAATGAAATATGCAGGGTTATTGTAATAAAATATACAATGATGAAGACACCATAAGACCTCTCCCATCTTCCATTCACAGTTACACACGACTGTGATACTTACGAATCAATCCTGGTAGTGGCGGGTGTTTTCAAGCACACCTCCGAAAGAATCTGGGCACTCGTTTCGACTTGGTCGATTATTGCCCTGTGATACTGATACTGATACTGACCTTGGGTGATAAGGCAAACACTTAAATGGATTTCCACACAACAGTTCACGTACGCGATTCATATTTATATAACTTGAAGGATAATGTCGGATTACATCTAGAAGGCCAGATTTCACGAGAAAGATATGACGAGTCTCAAGATGAATCGTTATTATTCTTGAACGAACCTATTCGAGATACTGTGGTTGGTTATCTTATGCGTCACATTTGTTAGGTACGGGCTTTGAAAGCTGTTGTTGCTAAATTCAGTCATGTTTTGTTTCCAAGGAAAGGACAGGAATTACTTAGAGAATGTAAGAATTTAGATTTTTATTCTATTTTACTTTAGGGGATCTTTGGGGGCCACTCACTCTTTGTCTGACGATGTCATTGTAAGTTTTTCGAACATATTCAAATTCAGTTTAAATATTGCAACATTATGATATGATGGTTGTATTGTTCATGTGTATGTGTATACTTGTACAGTTTTTCCTTCGTGCATTTAAATGGACCTTGCTCAGGATGTGATGAGTATCGGAGTGCTTGGTTTATTCTTCTGGACCGATAACAGCAGTGATAAAATCACGTTTAAACTTTTTTCACAACAAGAATCATGGGTAACTTTTGCTGACAAGGCAAGCCCAGTGAGTAGAGGATCACCACTACATCACTCCGTGGTTCAAATCACAACGTCTCGACAAATGCTGATCCAACGCGCTTTTGAATAGCTGTTCTGATCGCAAGGACAGGAGCTCCTTCGGTAGCGAGTTCTAAGCGTTCACCACCCGCGTGGATAAAGCGCTCGCATTAATCAGCTTAAGCCTTCTAGTCTTTTGAAACTTAAGGTCATTTCCACTGTTCTTCGATTCACCTACAGATCTGAAGAACCGAGGAACTTGCCACAATATTGACCAGTAAGGATGCGGTGGGTCAGCAGCAGATCGAACCTTTCCTTTCCAAGTTGTTGGGTGTAAAGTTTAAGTAAGCTCCGTCTATCCTCGTACGGGAAGTGGTGCATACCATGCTGCCATATCTGTCCACACCTCAAAATTATCCAACTATAATGCATGGTGAAATTGAAAGTGGTCTGGTAAAAAGCCTTGGAACCCGGATCTTTTAATTTTTCTACCAAATATGTATGTGAAATCAATAGAAGAGTTCGAATTAACCCTGCAGCCGACGGTACAAGAAATCGACATAACTGAAAAATTAAATTTTGGAGTCACGATTTCCTTGTGTGTTAATAGTCAATAGTTTTATTGTGGTTATAAAATCTGATAGCTTGTAATAAACCACTGGGTGGTGTGTACAGAGGGTCGCACAAAGCGTGCTAAAAAGCATACATGATGAGAGAAAAAACTGAGGCAAATAGGCCTTATAGAGGGCCATGTTCGCGTATAGTATACACCCTGATTGGACATTTGTGGCTTTTTATAGAGAGAAGTGTCAGCCCAAGACACATTCCCACCACGTCCTCCAGTGCATGACGGACTTGCGGACCGTTGCTTCGGCGTGAGCAACGTTGATGCTCGTAAGCTGGGGAGAAAAGACAGGAAAAAGTGTTAGTCGTTTATGGCTATGTGAGTAGTTTGTAAGTATAATGGGGTAGATCGGAATGGCGAAAGATAAACGAGTCACTTAAAAGTTGATTGCCATAAGTGTTTGTCTAGGCGTTGCTTAAACGAGGACAATGAATCAGCACATACCACTTCCGGCGGGAGAGCGTTCCAGACACGGCATATGCGAAGGGGCAGGAAATACCTTCGACTGTTCAATCGGCTGTTCTGATGAGCAATCTTGAGATTGTGCCCACGATGATTGCGTCGATTGGATAGAGGCATCAGGAACTTGCAAGGATGCTGATTCTTTGTGAGAATGCGAAAGGTCAAAAGCAAATCTCCGCGGAATGTGGCATTTTGCTGAGTTCAACGGTAAATTGACCACTGGTAGAGGCGGTCGAGGTCACGTTGCAGGATTCGATGATCTTCGAAGCTATATATACGACACCAAACCTTGAGGTCATTCGCGAAGAGTAAAAATAAGCTTGATAAGATCCTGCTGATATCATTGATGAATATAAGGAAGAGAGTAGGTCCGAGTACGGATCCTTGCGGAACTCCACTGGTCACCGGGAAACAGTCTGAATATGCGTCTTTGACGCGCACACACGATGTGCGATCTTGCAGAAATCGACTGATCTACGTCAACAAGGGGTCATCGATTCCGTAGTGGCGTAGCTTTTGAATGAGAATAAAGTGATCAACTCTATCAAAGGCTTTCGAAAAATCCAGGTAGGCCACGTCAACTGCCACCCGGCAGTCCACGGCTTATGTCCAATCGTCCCTGCCGATCGTTTTACAGCACCATTCCTACGTTCAAACGCCGTAGAAGGTACACAGTCCTACGGCAACCACATCGTCTTTCAGAGTTCAGTGCCAGGTATTCACTTAACTGTCTTGAAGCCGATGCCGATTACTGACGGTTTTGGGATTAAGGACAAGTTATCTGAACACTGAGTCTGTCTTTCGCGGGACTTAGCTAAACCACAGCATTTTTTACCGTTGAATGTAAATGGACAGTTGAAGTATTCCGCGTCCAAACGGTAGCTTCCAAAGCACTGTTGGTCGAACACTTCCAAAGATTGTATTACGTGTCATATCTACCGACATCTAGTACAACGCTGATCGCTGCTAGGTAGACATGTATTTTGATCTGAGAACGTTTGCAGTCCTGTGCCAGAGATTGCATTTCAAATGTAATCACGCTTTACGCGCATTATTATTATTATATTTGCACAATCTGATACAGATATAGTGCCGTTCAACATAAACAATGAGATGTACAAAGCGAGAAGGGGGATACAAAGCGTTGTCATCGGCATCGTTGAACGTAGGCATGATATTACCCGGTTGCCTACACCGAAGTAGGGGAGATTTCGTTTAGGGGGTCCCACCGAAGCCTTTACCACAAGGCAGTGGAGCGAGAGAGAGGTTCGCACCTATCGGCGGCCGGTGACCGACGAAGCGGTTCATACGCCCTTTTCTGGGAATTTCCAGTTCGGAGCCCGATAACCGCGTTGATAGGTTGGTGACTTCAGTTTTTGCCTGTGCACCATACAATGTCCTTGGATAGGACAAGGGGCAGTGACTTTTGGAGCGGCCAGTCACATCCGCCGCGTCGTGATGTCATCATTGGATTTTTGTGGCTTTTTATAAGGAGAACGCTTGCCAGGCGAAAACCCACCACACCCTCAGACACGCATGATCTACCCTTGACGATTGGGTGACATACTAGAATCGAGGTACTTGGAGACTGGATCATATTCAACTGGACAGCTCTGTACGCTTAAATGGTAGACGTCTGGTGTAAAATTGGATTAAAATGCCTTAGATTTGCTACGTTAATCTCCAGGCCGGGTTTTTCAGCAAATCTACTAATGCAGTCTAAAAGCATCTGTAGCATTTCGACCTTTTCAATACGCTTTTTCATCAGCGTAGTCGTCGAAGCTTGAACCTCTTGTTAGTCCTTTAATTGTTGGTTCAAGATCAAGTCGACAACAGTTAAACAGAACTGGCAATAACGGACAGCCTTGGCTGGCCCCTGTGTGCAAGATTAATTCGCAAGATTATTCACTGTAGATGCCAAGCCGAGCTTTAGTAAAGTTCTAATACGCATTTGATTAGGCTGGGAAATCGATAGGCCCTTATAGTTTGTTGTTTGTACCGTGCAAGATGCTGTATAATCCCACGCAAGGTGAATATTTGGTCTACGCACAGATGTGCAATCGTGCAGCATTTCTGTGATGTGCGGCTAACATCGTGATAAATTGATTGGCCAACGGTAGTGAGCTGTATGCTGAAACACGCTGGAGTCTCACTACCATTTATATCCCCCTCCCTCATATCTATCTAGGCCTGGTCAACCTGACAGTATCTTTGCCCACGTGCAGTCTCTGACTGCGGCACTTTGTCTGGATCAGACTTGTGCTTTCATGCCATACCGTACGCATTTCATCCCGGGCCGAAAACCACCTTGCTTGAATCTTTACGGAGACGACGTTCGGTGGAGACCCGATTTAACAGTGGCCTCCCAAGCTGTTTTGCTGCTGTATCGATTAAACTTATTCCACGGTCGTTAGAGCACACAGATTTTTTATCCGGGTATAAGAAGAGGTAGGATAGTAGAAATACCGCCGTCCGGCGCCGAACTTATGAGCCGGGGTGCCGTGGGGGAAAAAATTAAGCAACCACTGTTTATAAATGGCTCCCATAGGTTGCGCTTCCCTCAAATAGCCTCTGAAACAAGTCGCTTCTGGCCTACACGATTTTGGCTCCCCGAGCCCGCGGAACTGCTTCTACCCAAGGAGAAGAGGGCGAGGGCGAGTGGACTGGCGCCCGATGGGCAGATGGAGGTCTTGTCCTGGGAGAGGGCATTTCATCTAAGGGAAGGTACCCCTGATTTAAATAAAACCGCTGCCTTGCAGGATACCCGATCGCGGGAAAGGCTTCGAGGAAAACCCTGATGAAAACCCTGGAACAGAGTGTGGTAGACCACCTCATTCTGACAACTCCCTGCTGCTTTGCAGGTCGCAATTGGTTGTGCAAAGGCTAGAGAAGCTGACTCGAACAAACGCCGAGTGGTGCTGGGGACGCCGCTTTGTACCCAAATCCCCAAGAACCTTCATTGAAGCCGACTCATCTTCCAGGAGGAGATAGTCGCAATAAAGTAAAGTAACTTATGAGCAGCCGACAGTAACCAAATTTTTAAAGTTTAAAGGACTATTTACTCAGTGGATCGAAATGTCTTGTTGTTCCACATGTAGCGACATTCCAGTTTTTCAGCACCTCCTTTACAGTTTATTCTAGATGAGCAAGCAAATGACAAAGTTAAGGAAAGTGGGGTTCACAATATACACTCATTTAGCGTTTTCATCTGACAATATGTTGCGATTTTGTGTTTAAAATGCCGAATGCTCGTTTATATATGAATGATTTAATATGCTGTTGGCTTATATGGGACGAAGAAGCTTGCAATAGTGATACTGTTCCTTTGGTAAAAGAGGTTCACTGCTAACTGAATTGGTCTTGGATACATCGGCTTCCAGGCGATCAAGTGAAGACCTGGCTACTAAAATTAAAAGACAATAGCTTGTGGTTTTCTATCGTCTATGGTGGTCGAACTGATGAACAGGACTAACGATCTTGTCCGTGACTGAACCCAGTGCTTGGTTTAATTTTAATAATACATGAAGTTGGTTGATTTCATTTTAACTAGTCTCGTAACGCTATACAATATTATTATACGTTGGATCTAGCCTTGAGTCCAATCATCAGCTACTAGCATATATGACGCCATCATTTAGTTCCACGTTGATATTCCACTCAGTCATTATTTGGATAAAGTTACTCTCATCCTGGAAATAATTTTCATTTGCCTGGTGCAAAGCATAAACAGCTAGGATATGAAAATCTGTTGTGCTTTCGTCCTGTATAGGTAAATCATGCTGAATTTATTGTCAGCTGTAAAGATCAACAATCGAGTACACGCTTCAGCTTCCCACTATTACAGCTTTTTGTTTTCAGGTCCTCACATGTTCAGCTGTGTAGTACTTCTGTACTGTGCAAGTATCCATGCTAAATTGATTTGCCACTGGTACTGAGCTGCATGCGGAACCACGCAGTAGTCTCACTCCAATTTTATTTGCTAAATCTGTCTAGGCCTGGGCAACCTGACAGGGTCTTAGCCGACGTGCGGCACTTTGCCTGGCTCAGGCCTGTGCTTTCATACATGCATTCTTAATTAACATTGCGTGTGGGTCTCATGCACGACAACCATCCACCAAAACTAGAAACACTAGGCTATCTAGTTTCTTGAGTAGTTTCGCGTCGCAGTGAGATTGGATTTAACTCGATGGCCGTTATGTTGGATACTTCAATTGTCTCGTTTAACTTTTCAGGCTTCTTCATACCACCTCATCCAACTCTGGTGTTGCTGATGGTGGCCCAGAGTTTGCTCAGGTTTTCGTGATATTTTGGCTTGGTGCAGCAGTAGTCACGCTCAATTCAAAACTTCTTGGCGGCACCATGTGAGTTAATTATCAAATATGTATTGTATTTTAGCTGAACTATCGTCTTCTATTATTCCACATTATACCTTTCTTGTGCATTTTCTTGATTCGAATTGGCCCGTTCAATTCGCACTACTCGTATTGTACTTGGTTTTAAAGGTCAATTTGAATTTAATCGTCTCAAACAATGTTTAATGTAAGAATACGCATATGCTTCAAGCTATTAAATAGATCAACAAATGAAATTTTTTCAAAGTTTAATCATGACGTCATTTCCATATCTTGTTCAAACCTTTGGGCGGAATAACCTCTCGACTAACACGGAGAGTGATAAGCGGATTGCAGAGCCGTTTCATTTTGTCCGATTGAACCTCCATCGTGTTTGGGGTAACCGCAAGCTTACTGTAGAGACAAAGATGATGGTAGACAGCGCGTGCGTACAAAATGCTTTACTGTACGGCTATGAAACCTGAACCACCAACGCAAGACATGAACGGAAGCTGAATGTTTACAATCTACGAAGCATCCGTCGTATCTTGAACATATCGTGGATGGACAGAGTGATTAATGCTGAAATGCTTTTGAAATCTGGTCTACAGAGCATGTTCACCCTATTACGTCAGCGCCGCCTGCGGTGGCTTGGTCATGTCTATAGAATGGAAATGGTCGTATTCCGAAAGATCTACTCTACGGTGAGTTGCAATTAGGAAGTCGACCATTGGGCAGACCGCACTTGCGGTACAAAGATGTTTGCAAAAAAAATATGAAAGCCCTTGACATTGACCCCGCAAGCTGGAAAGAACTTGCTTTTGACCACTTACTTTGGAGGAATTGTGTAAAGCGTCGTCTGCAAGGCGGTGAGGAGCAATTACAGCTCTTGGCTGCTGAACGCAGATCACGCCGCCGTCGTGCAACTGATGCAATACAACAGAGTTCTGACTACGTTGCAAGCGCTTGCGGGATGATTGTTCCCCCCTCCCGAATCGGACTGTTTAGTCATTCAATCATGACGTCTGTTTTTGAAAAGTTTTTTATTCATCAAATGTTTTGTTAGCTTTCAGTGTACGAATTTTGTGCTCTGGGTTAATTGGGATGCATATGTATGAATGCATGCGCAACTGAAATCTCCAGCTCAGTGTTAGGCCAAATGTAACACAGTCTGTTTGACTGGAAGCTAGCAGAGTCCTCACAGGCTTTCCATTTAGAGACGTAATTATGAAAGCAACGTTAGCGTTGAGTCCGGGAATTGTTTTCAGACGCCGAGCGTTACACGAAGAGTAAATTCGGATCTATATCTGTGCGAGACAGAAGCACTCTATAATTGGGTTTCCTTCAGGATTTTTTCACGCGACTATCACATTCCAAGGATAAGTCAGCTTCATCACCTAATAAAAATTCACGGTATTTTCGGTACGAAGTAGTTTTCCTAACATTGCCCAGCATTTGTTTCAGCCCGATTCTTTATATATGTATGAAAGCACAACACTCATCCATGGAAAGTTCTGTACAGTCATAGACTTCTGTAGCCCTTCATCAATCATTCACAACCTGTTGCATAGTAATATGATGTTCATTGAAAATATATAGCGCCTAGCAACAGACTGTGGGTCCACACATTGTTCTTTATTCAGTTTACTTGGAACCCAACCGTTTACATGATCTTCTCCCTGAGACAACTTCAAGAAAAGTGTCGGGAACAGCGTATACCATTATACGGTGTTTTTATTGATTTAACGAAGGCATTTGAATCCGTCAACAGGGAGGGTCTTTTCAAAATGCACGGATGTGCAATCGTGCAGCATTTCTGTGCTGTGCGGCTAACATCGTGCTAAATTGATTGGCCAACGGTAGTGAGCTGCATGCGAGTACACGCTGGAGTCTCACTACCATTTCTATTTCTATTTACCCCCTCATATCTGTCTAGGCCTGGGCAACCTGACCGTATCTTAGCCCACGTGCAGTCTCTGACTGTGCGGCACTTTGCCTGGATCAGGCTTGTGCTTTCATACATTCAAAATGCTTGGTCTGATAGGCTGCCCTCCAAGACTGTTCAAACTCGGTATTTCGTTCTATTTAGGTATGAAGGTTTCATTTCAGAAGCCTTTGAAATTCGCCGAGGAGTTCAACAAGATTGTGTTCTTGCTCACACGCTGTTCGGCATTTTCTTTACTCTGCTTCTGAAGCACGCTTTTATTAAGAGAACAGAGGGCATTTACCTACGCACGCGAAGTGATGCCAAGCTTTTCAACCTGAACCGGCTGAGAGCACAAACCTAGGTACGGGATGTGCTAATCCGTGACCTGCTGTTTGCCGACGATGCAGCCATTATTATTATTATATTTGCACAATCGATACATAGTATCTTGCCGTTCCTTTTACCCAAGAGATGTACAAAGCGAGAAGGGGGTACCAAGCGTTTGTCATCGGTCATCGTTGAACGTAGGCATGATACTACCGGTTGCCATACACGAAGTATACCGTGTCCTCTAGAATTGCTCGCATCGTTGGCAGTATCGGTTACAAATATAGATGTCGAAGGGCGGGTGTTAGGACCAGGTGCACGGCCTGAGAGAAATGCTGATGCTTGTTCGCTTGCGATGGTTGGGGCATGTTTTAAGAATGCCTACTCACCGTTTACCGTACCGCGCCTTATTCACAGAGCCTGACAGAAGCTGGGAGAAAAGATCGGGTGGCCAGTCCATGACGTGGCGCGTTGGGATGAAGAAACTCACCGTAGCGCTATGCTCAGTTGGTCGTATTCGTTTGCCTGGGTGGGGTCCAAAAGCTCCACCTAATAGTTGGCTGGAAACCTTACGCGATATGGCTACAAACCGAAGTCAGTGGCGCCAGTGTATTTTATTATGTGTGTCATAATTTTTTTATTCGGTATTATTTTACATAAAAAAAACAAAAAAACCCAAAAAATCCGCATGCAGTAAACACAAAAACAAGCTGCTTTTTGTGCCTTTTCTTTTGCGTAGTCCGCTTGCCTGCTTTCCCTTTTCCACGCGCTTGCTTATTCTGCTTTTCCTGCTTCATATTGCTTGCCACTCCTACACTTTGGTCTGGCTTCCAGCTTGTGCTTCATGGATGATTATGATGCCTAGCATCGCCGACGATGCAGCCATTATTGCTTTCTCCCAACAACACATCCAGTCACAAATGTACTGTTTTTCGTCGGCATGCAAAGACTTTGGGTTAAGAATCAGCATGAGCAAGACCAAAGTCCTTGGTCAAGGGATTGTATCGCCTCCAATCACCACTGCTGAAAACTGTCAGCTTGAACCAGTACATCATTTCACATATCTTTGTTGAACCGTTGCAGATAACCTCTCGCTAGACACGGAAATTTTTGAGCTTAGTTAAAGGCCTTCTGTTCTCGTCCTTAAAGCGTACCATATAACCATTATAAAAATAAAATCCTAAAACACGGGGAACAGCGGGACTTGGACGGGTACGGACTCCATAGACACAAACTAAATGGAACGAACACACCTCGAATCTAATAGGCATTCAATCAAACGTCATCACGACAGCGTCCTTGCTGCTTTCACTACCGTGCATCATAACAAACTTTTTCGCCACTTCACTTGTCAACTTACAAGGTTCAGCAAACACTCTAAGATGTTGCTTACTGCATGACCGTCACTGCACCCGGTTTCCAGACATAAGCCGTAGCTGGTCACTGTAATTTCAGATCGCTGGGACCCCTATCCGTAGGATCTTTTAGCTGCATATGCTATGTGACCATTTGGCCACCACAAGATCTACGTCAATCAGGACGTGGGATCACAAAATGAATCCGTTTCGGAAATCGGTGGTCTGGCATCCGTCAAACGACCCATGATTCACGGATTACTACAAAATATCGTTGCCCGGTAGTCGACGCGCCTCATGCTCTCCCAGCTGCTGGGGTGAAAAGTTTCGCCTCTGATCGTCGAGCGTGGGTGGCTGCAACCTGTGGCATCAACGAAGCCGATTCATTCTCTAAGAGGAGATAATCAAGTAAACGTGACCCAACCAACTTAACTTACTTTTACTTTTGTGCGACTATCTCCTCCTGGAGGATGAGTCGGCTTCACTGAAGATTCTTGGGAATTTGGGTAGAAAGCGGCGTCCCCAGCCTTGGCACAACCAAGTGTGACCCGCAGGGAGTTGCCAGAAAGAGGTGGTGTGCACCAACTGACCGTCTACCTGACTCTGTTCCGTATTTTTCCGAAGCCTTCCCCGCGATCGGGTATCGTGCAAGGGAGCGGATGTTGAAAATCAGGGTTTTCATTCACTTAGATGAAATGCCCTCCCAGGCTAACGAGCTCCATCTGCCCGAAGCAAACTGGTTTTCAGGCGCCAGTCACTCGCCCCTTCTGCTGTTGGCAGAAGCAGTTCCGCCGGGTTCGGGAAGCCACTCGTGCAGGCCAGAAGCTGGACTTGGTTGTCAGAGCTTAACCTGTGCATGTTGATCTGCTTCTCTGCATCAAAATTACTACCGAAGCTGAAGTCCATGCCATTTTTCGTCTTTTAAAAAAGCGGAACCTGACCATATTGCCTCCCTTATTTGGTGAAAACAGCGCGATTCCGATCGTGGAGTGTGATTGGAAGACATGCAACTACAAATATTTTGAACAGTTCCGTTTTTGTACCGAAACGTTCAGTGGTCACTTAAAGTAGTCAGCTTTGTCTCCTCTTGCTTTCTTGATGGGATCCGTGCGCGATTGGTGGTGTGCGAATTTGATTATTTTAGCCTAGCAGTGCTTTTCTATTTCAACTGTATCTACAATCGTTACCTCGTAATATTTGTTTTCTTATTACGCATAAAAATGGAAACAAACTCAAAGTCATTGCAAGCCGACTTTGTTGTTTAGTGGTAAACTGGTTGGTACTCATTTTTTGCCTATTTTACTCGTGTACTCTTTGAACACCGCCAATATTTTTCCATTTTCAGATCGTTTCTCCAAACCGTCTGCGTCCTTGGTTACTGTATTCTCCCTCTGGTCATCAGTTTGGTTTTGTGTCGTGTATTGTTACTCACCGGTTCGGAATCCTTGTGGATGTTCGTAGTCCGCCTGTGTATCGTTGGTTTCGGTCTTGTTTACTCTAGTTTTGCTTCTTTTGTTTTTCTAATCCCTACTCAATCACCTAATCGCGTTCACCTAGCTTTGTATCCGATTTGTTTGTTTTACTTCTTTCTTGCTTGGCTTGTGATTTCCGTTCCAAGAGGTTGATCAGTTTTTAGTTCGTTTTCGCAACCGTTGATGAAGTCTAAGCATGTGATACAACATATTCTTTTCCGTTCTGAATTGTTTTTGCTTTTGTCTTGATTGGTGTAACCATGAGCGATGCCGGGAGCTAAAGTGCCCTATGGTGTTAAAATTTCGTTATTTTGGGTATTTTTGTTCTTTTTTGCTTACGCGATTATTGAAGCAGGGATCCCATGAAATCTATATACCATCCAGTTCTATTCCGCGATGCAAGATTACGCAACGGAATATGATGTCAAATCGTTAACGTTAATGTTTGAATGGTCGGGTCTTGGCAACCGTGAATTAAAATGGCAATAGAACAAATGTTCAGCTGTTCAGATAGTTTCTACGTGCCAGTTTTGGACTTAGAGTATGCCAGATGTTTCCCATCGCATTGAGAGAGGAGCTTAACTTGTTGCGATGCATTTCTGACTTCGAGACCCGTCACATATCGATGTAAAAGCTTCCTTGCAGCGTTCGCTGTTACCCATTAAAACGAGATCTATTAAACTATGTTGGTTGGCAAGTTGCGCTTGTATATCACTGGTGAATAAGGTTGGTACGACCAACCTGTTCAATCACATGTGCCCAAGCACGTAGATAAGGTTTTAACCCATGATCATGAAGAAAACGCTCATTTGCTTGCATTTCCATCACACACCCACGACCGGTTTGGTGCTGCTTGCGCTCATCAGGTAGAGACAGTGGGATCAGGATCCGCATGTGCTTGAAGCATTGGAAGAATGGTAAACAGATTGCGCTTGCATGCCACTGTTGTTACGACCAACCTGTTCAATCAAATATGGGGTGTGTGATGGAAATGAATACAAATGAGCTTTTATGTTGGCTGACATTTTTCGGACACCAATCAAGCAAGTTATACCTAGAAGGGCAAAGGATTAAGGTCCGTTACACTTAACATCAACCCATCGCTTTCTGAATCAAACGTTTTGACAAATCCTACGACTGGGAATTCTAATTGTTCTCCTGTCCAGCCAAGACTGCCTTGTTTAGCTTAACCCGATTAACATTAAAACTTTAATAACAAAAAAAAACAATTTCAAAGTGCATTATCCGTCGCACATCGATATGAAAGCTTCCTTGTGAGTTTCGCTGTCATCCATCAAACCGAGCTTTCCTCTCCTCGAAGCTGCGTTTGAACATCGGATATGTCCAGGTCGTTCACTTATGACACTGTCTGACTTACCCGCTGCCTACGGCAGGAAAATAAATGAAAAGATACACAAATGACCCGCGTATAATTTAATAAACACCGGACCGCCTGGCAGTTGAAGGTATGACACGTTTTGCACCTGAGAAGCGTAAAACTAGTGCTTCTCTCCCAGACCTCACTGACATCAATCTAGAACTGCTCAGTAGTTGTGCTTCCTTTGGTGCTTGAATCTTTGCTGGTCGTTGCGTTAAGAACGAGATCCCGCAGCGTGTGCACCAAGCAGGTAGCGTTAGTTAAGCGCCATTTGCAACGTCAACGCAATCGCGCGTTTCACGCTTCTATGATTACAAAACCTTGTCTATCCTAACAGATGTTTACCTGCTTTCACTTTATGACACCCATTGCCTGCGTAGGATTCCTCGCATTAGATGGTGATATCGTATTGCTTAACTAGATTGCTGCAAACGGGCTGAATAAAATGCTCTTGCTAGCTCGTTTGTGATGGTTAGGACACGTTTTAAGAATGCCTCATTTGTTTATTCAAAGAGCATGGTTGAGGTTGCGGGTTGCACTGATACTATAAAATCAAGCTGCTTGTGATGCGTATTCACTTATTTTGCGTTTCCGCTTTTTACGCCTTCGCTTATCTGCTTTTCCTTCTCCATGTTGCGTGGCACTTTATCTGGCTTCAGACTCATGTTTGATTTTGATGATGGTAGCATAAAGCTCCACACAATCGACGTTTGTTTTCAACGATCTAGTACTCATGAGTAGTTTCGAAAGTTCCACGTTATGAATTCATGTCACCGGATGCGAACCATGCAATCTGATCAGCTCATACATTAGTCTTCCATGGTCAAATGTCCACGAATTCCGCTTAATTCGCCTGATGTATGGATGTTTCCTCATAGAGCGTCATAGGTAATCTTAATTTACATGAAAGAGTCCGGATTACCGTTATCTACTTGCTGCGCATAAAAATATATAACGCCTGAAAGTGGTAACTGCTTGTGTAAGATATAGTCTATCAATCGGTGAATACCGGCCATGTTGGAAAATGAAAAGGACTCTAAATCACTGCCTTCAAGTTACAACAACTCCATCTGCCATCGTCCATCGCCTGCTGCCAAGTAATTCGCACTGTGATGGGCAAAATGTAGATCGGCGTATGAATAATAAACTGAGTGATGCTAGTAATCACTTGCACCATACCCGCAAGGCAAATCATGATATTGGCTTAGATTTACTTTCTGCCATGGCATCTCGAGCACCGAGCTTTGCCGTAGTAAAAATGATACTTAAATATGCAAGGGCAACAATTTTGTGTTGCTTGTTGGTGTTCAACTTGTGTTCGCCGAGCTTGCGTAGTTGTTGTTGGACGTTTCGTCATCAGGCTAGATGACATCATCAGCAAGACTTCTTTCGAAGCTGATGATGTCATCTAGCCTGATGACGAAACGTCCAACACCAACTACGCAAGCTCGGCGAACAGAAGTTTGACACCATCCACACTCAGAGCTACGAATATTTTCCTCTATTGTTGCTTGTTGTTTTATTGCCGTCGGGTAAGTTTTCAAGAGATAATCACATGAAATTCATTTGCTTACGGAGCGAATGTTTTCTTAAGTGTGTCCATTTTGACACATAACTGTCTAGGATTCCTGAGGTGGTTTTGGACTTGCCTCAACGAACACGAATATGGGTCTGACCAGCATGATGCAGGATACCTCGAATCCCATGCCAATCAAGCGCTTTCGTCATCATCGATAACAAGATGTATTTACTCAATATTATTATTGTTTTGCATCTGCTTCAGTTTTATGAGCTATTGAAACCGTTTGCGGATAGCTTTATGATATTTCTTAAAGATTGATTGGACCAATTTCACCTCAAGCTTAAATTTGCTCATGATTAGTATACATTGACAATAGTTAACCTCAAAAGAAAACGCCGGAGCTCGATTGTGTTAGGTTAAAAGGCTGCGTTCATTTGCTCAGTGGGTCAAGCTGCTCGCAACATCGAACTGATTATCAGTGATAGTGAAATGAATGTGTATTGCAACATTCTATCAAGTCAATACGCGGTACGCCTTATTCGTTCTGGGGGTAACAAAATCTTTTTAAAAAAATTATTCCAGATGATTCAATATTTATTGATCAACACTAGCTCATTTCTATCGACCGAAATTGAGAAGGCGTTACTGTTTTATTGATCGCGCGTTTGCGTGCATTCCGTGCATCAAGTTTTTCTCAGTATTTTCGTCCTACCTGTGACTTGAGTACACTGTTTCTAAACTTTTGCAAATCGTTTGCACTATGATCGATTTACTTGTTTATGCTCTAAGCAACTGCCGGCAGTATGATCAGGTGGACAGATATTAGACAAATTTTAAGCACGGTGAAGTTGCTTGACACTTTTTAATACGCCATTCAAGGGTACGCGCCGGGATGGCAGTGGGGATAAGCACCAACTGTTTATAAAATGCTCCCATATGGCGCGCGTCTCAAATAGCCTCTGACAACCAAGTCCAGCTTTGGCCTGCACGAGTGGCTCCCCGAGCCCGCGGAACTGCTTGTACCCACAGGAGAAGGGGCGAGGGTGAGTGACTGGCGCCTGAAAATCAGTTCGCTTCGGGCAGATGGAGCTCGTTAGCCTGGGAGGGCATTTCATCTAAGGGATGGAAAACCCTGATTTTCAACCTCCGCTGCCTTGCGTGATACCCGATCGCAGGAAAGGCTTCGGGAGAAAACCCTGAGGAAAAATCTAGAACGGTTAGTTGGTGCGCACTACCTCTTTCTGTCAACAACCTGCTGCCTTGCAGTCGCACTTGGTTAGGCAAAGGCTAAAGAAGCTGACTCGAGCAAACGCCGAGTGGTGCTTGAGACGCCGATTTGTACCCAAATTCCCAAGAATCTTCATTGAAGCCGACTCATCCTCCAGAAGGAGATAGTCGTACAAAAGTAAAAGTAAAGTACGCTTCTCAATTGGACCTCACTTCAATACAGCCGGATTCGCGGGGTATTCGAAGATTGGAGAGGGGCAGACCGAAATGAAGATCACTTCCAGGGACTGTTATAAGCAAATATTCACAGTGTCTAGTGCCAGAGGTATATTGGCACAATTTATGTACCTTGTCAATTTTTATTGTTAACAGATCGTTACTTGTGAAGTATCAATTCATATTAGTAATCAAATAGCCGGTGTGGTCATACATTTTCTGATTTTACATCGATTTCGGTTTAGGCGTTTGTACATGTACCGCTAAGTGATTCAACATTATGTGACACTGTTTCACTCACAGTTTATTCCAACTAGGTGATGTTAATTTTTGCAATGTCGTTAAAACAAGTTAACCTGTACACTGATTGGTCAAACGAAAATCTATACCGTGGTGCGCCTGTTGAAAAGCACATCATTCCAGCACGTGCTCAAGTTAAGCAACCAATCGATCATCAGGTACGACGTCGAAACATATGGTTCTTAATTCGGTATAAAAATGGCGATGCTACGTAGAGCACACTTCCAATCCGTCTACAAATGGCAACGGAAGCTCTAAAGGAGTTACTTTATCGATATGATATTGAACAGAATGGGTGCCTGAACAAAAATGAATGGATCAAGTTATGCTCGAATGATGGAATCAATCTGTCCCCGGAACTAGCAGCAGCCTTATTTGAGGGACTGGATACAGATTCCGATGGACTGGTCAGAATTAGTGACATCCTGAGAGAATTGATTATCTACGAGTCGAATTCCGAGTATCCTGTGACGCCACGGCTTCAAACGCGTCGTTCTTCATCCTTGGATCCACTGACCTCCAGTCCGTCGGGAACTGCTGTGTATTATGGTGATCGAACTTCCGGTGGCAAGGACAATCAGGTGATAAACACGAAACGTGCCAATCGATTCCACCATGCCAGAGTGTTAGGACAACTGGAAAATTCGCGGATGGAATCGTTTAGTGATCCTTTTCTCGCTTACAAAGAGACTGCAGAAGATGGCACGGAAGTCTATTCAATCAATCCTGCCGAACCAAGTCCAATGTAGGTGATTTGAATCAGTTATGTTTTCGCCATTATATATGTAGGTAATCTTCCCCAAGACTTAAGGGTAAATCACAGTTTTCAACGCTAGACATGCTACTTTCCAAAGAGTACTGTTGAGGCACTCAACATGGCCGTTTCCTTGTGAGTTGTAAACCACCGTGTGACTCGTAGCAACTTCATTCTCGAGCAGAATACGTTTGATTTGAGACGACATAAAACACGCCCCCCAGTCCTAATGAATGTACTCTGCAATCCCGAATATACCGAAAAGTTTTATAATGTATTACATTGGTTGATCATAACTAAATGCAGGCAAAAGAAAACAGAAACCGAGTGAAATCGTCAATTACTGTAAGAATGTAGCGGTTCCGTGTGGTAGAATGCAATAGACCTTTATAATTTATACTCAAGCGGTTTTGTGGCTTTAATAGGCGTACCAGATGAATTTAGAATCTTCGTTTTAGTTAGATATAACGTTTGTAGTTAGATATAACGCGTTTGATATCAGCGATGGAGTATGGGGGGGTTGCAACACTCAAAATGAAAGATACGTGTCCTCCTCAAATGGCAGAGTATATTAGGCAGTTCTTATAAGTGACTCGAAGTTGACACACAATACAAGACAGTGTAGTGCTTAATTGTCCAACGTTGAATTTTGTCGTTCTAAATTTAACTTTTCTCACCAACTCGATACATAAAGAAGAGCAAACAGTGATCAGCTATTTGAATAATCTATCAAGGTAACTGGCGAATGGGTTGTATTCGTTCCGGATCAGGTTTCATGATACCCTTTGAAACCTTGTGACCTAAGAGATACCTCGGTTCAAGACGTGCTGCAGTTTTCATTATTTATCGTAATTCCATTTATGTGGCCTTTAAAAAACATTCCAGGTTTGCAACATGCTCTTCCTGAGTGGTTCAGATTATCGTTACGTTCCCTATGTATGCATATGTATTTTGCCGCTTTTCATGCTGTATAATACTGTTGAAAACACGCCACACCATTAGTAACACCAAATGCCATGCGACGGAAATGAAGCAGCCCACCACCGGCTTCGAAGCAGTATAAGGTTGATCTGAATTTGATGATTGGCGGATAAGTGTTCTGAAGTACTTCCAATTGTCAAATTTCCTCAATCTTTTTGTATAAACGTGGTAACGTGTATGCATCCAAATAAGTGAACTTGTTGATGGTCTGACCAAAGCCGACGACCATGTGCCCTACGTGGGCATGTCGAAATCTCAATTATATCTTCTTGTAACAAGCGGTCGACGTTTGCATATACGAATTTTCCATCATCTGAGTGATGTCGCCTTCATTTCTTGAAATCGGCTTACAATCGGGAGATAAGTTGGAGATTCCACAACGGAGGCAGTCAGGCCCCAGGAAGCTAAGGTATCACGGCTTCCACCAAATGGAATTTCAAATTTATGATGTAGATTCAGGAAATAATGTTCACGTAGAATATCTGTAAAATATTTGGAAATACAAACCGTTTCAATTTATCGTAGGAACCACTTCAGTGATGATAAAATTGATTTTGAACTTCAATTGGCGTGAGTTACTTGAAAAACATACACGGTTAAAATGACCAAGTTTACCACAAAGTATACAAACATTCTCGTGAGTCGGAAATTTAGAGTGAAGATGTTTGGTAAGACCACAGAAATAACACGTTTGAGTAGATCTTGCTAAAACATTAACTTCGATTTTCACACGGATCCGATCGTGGCGAGAGCTTAGTAAGACTTAGAAAGGTTCAGAGTAATTGAAGATGAAAACGACTAATTGTTTTCATATGATTGTAATTGTTTGTACTAGGTTAAGCGATCGTGCGATTTAATGTGTTTCATCTAAGGGAAGATCCGTATGCGCCAGGAGTTTCTCGTGAATAAAAGAGGACGAAATTCCGTTTATTATGTCGCCATGAACGCAATCATTGCGGTATTCTTTTGCAGGGACTGCTTAGAATTAACAGCCTTTGGTTAAGGACTGATCGACATCTTGTCCAAGTTTGCAAGCGTTATCGTGTGTAGATTATATCACTAGGACGAACATAGATTTGGCGTAGATTATTGCAGAGTGGTGATGCTTTCTGTCACCGGCATAGTCACAAACCTAATAGATCCAAAATAGGAATGAGAGTTTCTGGTTTATTAAGATTGTCAGAATCCACCGATTTTAGGTAGGCGTTAAAAGTCAAGAATCGAGGATTCCAGCATTTAGCTGCATCTGTAGAGCTCGGATCAGTATCGAGAAATCTTGTTCATGAAGTTGAATCCATTGCATTCTTCGCTTAGTAAATTGTGACATTGTATATACGATTCGAATTGGTTTGTGAAGGAAGTCGTGTTTGGTTGGAGTAAGCAACGCTTTACTAATCTAATAACGAGCGTGCAATTACTGAAACGTAATTAAGAAGATTTTAGTCCAAGATATAGAAAAAGTGTACAACAAACAAACAGTAATCTTTACAGCCTGGATATCGAGGTATTAAATACGCAGGAATGGGTTAGTTTAGGTCAAAATAGATCGTTTCGAAAAAAGAAATGTATGTGGTATGCATTAACCAAAATGCTTTTGAAAGTGTGGATTAAGGTTGTTTTTATCATTATGCGCGAGCATTTGCGATTTAACAGTGGCACGCGACCGGCAGAAAATGTGTACAGCAGAGAGAATATCTGTGAGAACGTAATTGCAAAGATTTCTTAGAGTGGAAATTTCATCTGTGACCGTGTTAACAAGTAGTTTACTGAAACAAAAGATGAAAACTGCTAGTAGAATTTCAGCGTACAAATACAGCTTCACGTAATTATTCCGAGTCAAGCGCTCAAGACGCTTGCGCATGACCGCTTTGGTGTTTCACTCATATCCTCCTCACTTGCATACGAAAACCGGTTTATGACTGCGTGCTGTTTACAGATGCAGACAGTAGGATTTAATTCAGTGAATCATGAAACAGTGAAGATGCAGCAAACAAATCTCTGCCTTGAATTCACTTTTAAACACATACGAAACATTCATCGTTTAAATGACTGTTTTAATAATGTGGCGGTCACACTGAATTCAAGTAAAGTACATAGATTTGCGCTTCCAGATGTCTGCTGTCCCCATATCACTCTGTGATTCTCTTTTTGGACATTATTGATCGTTTCACAAACCCTATCTAACCGTAGTTTTATAGTTAGAAATCGTTCTCCACTTTACCACTATTTCAAGTCTCAGTGAAACTAGTCTTGCTATCTCCACCGAATGAGTACAGTCTGATATCGCTTATGGTGTATAATTGCGGAGATGTGAACAAATCACTACACTGATATTAAACTGTCTTTTTCCCGTATGTCGTTGAGGATCAATGAGCAAACTTACTAGAAATGTATTAAAATCCTCGGGGTTCTATTTCAAAACTCTGTATCATCATATCTCTTACGATAAAGTGCTCTACGTTAAAAAAATCTCGCGAATCAACCTATCCCTTCAACTTCAAAAATTCATATAGTTTAACTGGAATTCGAATAATCTGCAGGATGGTGACTCGATGACATAAGTTTACAGACAATTTATTAAAGATACTGTGGGACGAAAATGAGAAAACGTTCCGTTTAGTCGAAGCAAACACATTTCAATGCTGAAAATTAATTGAATTGTTACATCCAAGTATTGATTGAGCATGGTCTTACGTTTTCCAATTTTGATGAAGTTGTTAAACCAATAAACGCAATTTGTTTACGAAGGGATATCGTAGTTGCTGAATACTGTTTCCCCCCGGTAAAGGATAACATTAATCTTTGTTTATTACATAATCTGCGCGTATATTGTTGTGATTTTAAGGCGTGACCTAAGTTATTAAAGAGTTTCACAATAAATGTTCTGAGTGCCGTGCCAATAGTTTGCTATACGCAGGCTGTGTAACTGTGATAACTTGAGATCAAGTGATTTTTGTGGGTGTAAAATATTGATAATTTATTTTCAGATTGACAAGACAACAATTTACGCAGTATTGCCACTTGTCGAGGAACAAAAAAATGAGTGAAGTGTAAAAAAGCTTTTACTTTGAAACAACTGTTAGCTAGGGTTCGTAAAACAACGTGCGACATTCATGAGCACAATCACAATGTGATTTACTTCAAAGGTTTGAGGAATGTGAGCCACAAAATGGGTACACTGTCTGTACGACTATCGATTGATCACATACACCATCGAAGTACGATAACGTTTTTTTATTTTAAAAAAAACGTTCAAAATAACATTAGAAATGATTGTTTGAAATCTTGCTTCGTAATTAGCATTTCGTTCAAAAATGGGAAAAATAAAAGTGAATATTTTGCTGACTACTTTAAGCAAACTGGTCAATTTCGGTTTAATTAAATTTAAAACAGACCTAAATGCTCAAACAGGTTATACTTGAATGCCACTGTTGCATAGGGTTCGTACAAGGAACCACGATGTTCAAACACAGATTCACATAGTGATTCGTGGTCAAGCACTCAAGGTGCTTATGGATGACCAAAGTGATGTATTGCTCACATCACTTTGACCTAAATGCTCACTTACATACATTTTCATCACACACACCCCACGACCTGTTTCGTGCTGTTTGCAATCATCAGGTATGGACAGTAAAATCAGGATCCGCACGTGTTTGAAACAGACCTGTTTAGTCACTTAAACGCACAATGCCCAATTTGAATTCGGTAAAATGCATGGGTGAACAACATTTCGGTGTCACCTTTCCACATTACACGCATATATATGTGTGTGTTGTGAGGTATAAACCAATTAAAAGCGCAAAACAAAGTATAGGAAGTGTATAAAAATACTCAATTTCATGCATTTTCATCACACGTTCCCCTCGGGCGTTTTCGTGCTGTTTGTGCTCATCATGTAGGGACATTTGAATCAAGATCCGTATGCGTTTGAAACAGTGGATGAATGGAAAACAAGTTGCGCTTGTATGCCACTGTTGGGTAACGTTGGTAGGACCAACGTGTTCCATCACGTGTCCAAACACATATCGATAGGGTTTAAAGCCATGATCATGAACAAAACTGCTCATTATATGAAATGCATATTTGTCAAATTCAAGTCGCCCATTATACCGCTATCGTTGGTAAGCAGACAAATGCCCAGATTCTCTTCAACCTCTAAATACTTAAGCATTACATTTAGTATAAATAACAGTACAGTTCTTGTGTAATGGACTAAGAAGGCTCCCTAAGCAATTGTGGGACCTCTCGGCTTGACCTCATACCTCCCATTCTATCCCAGTGAAACTGTTTTAGGTTAACTTATCCAGACACCGAATAATCCGTACAGCGTCCCATAATTTCCAGCATTTATTCAAAATTGGTTCCAATCTCCCCACATGGAGTCATGATCTCACTTTTCAAATACTACATTCACAAGTAAACTGTCGCCGGTACTTTTATGTAGTCCGTATATGATTTCTGTGGAATAGTTTACCGCTACCGATGGTGTCCTCACAGATATTCAAAGAAACGTTGCGATCTTTTACGTTGAATAATACTGTGTTGACCCCGGTTTACTGAAAACCCTTTGTGTTCTTATTTTACACACGCAATTATAAAACCAAATCAAAAACAAACACACAATCCCGGCGACATTTCCTCAATCCGTGCAATAATTTTAATTAATTTTACTCTGCTTTCAAACCACAAGGATAAAAACATGAAAGTATGTTTTGTTTAAATAATATACGTATATCCTATAGTCTTGAATGTTGACAATAATCTGAACAAACGAATTAGCGAGAAGTCAATCATCTAATGTTACTTGCACTCCAATTTCCGGTATACTTTGAAATGACTACGCAGGCGTACAAAAATGATTGTCCGATGTAGGCGTGAAAGTGGCTTGGATGGTCACTGGCATGTCTTTCGTCAGCGTAGTATGGGTTAAGCAAATGATATTTGCTGTCTGCTTGGGTTAAGTCTATGCCATTGGAGTGGCTCTTGACGAGTGATTTTTACTCCCGGTATATTTTCGTAACCACTGAAAACATTATGAATAAAATAACACTTGTAATCTAATGTTAAGAAGGGTGGAACAGCAATCTGTGTCCATATTCAGTTTAAACATTCCCCGATTTGTTCCGTTGTACTACGTGAAGTGAAATATCGGGTTGAATGTCATGGTTTCCAAAGGATACAAAAATAACACCGTTCAAGTTTTATTATAGACGAACCACATTGAAGTTCGCGAAAGATATGGTGTGCCGCCTATCTGTTGCTGTTTAGTACTGTATCAGAGAGATAATATTGTACAGTGTTGTTCTTTCCCTTTTTAGTTTTTCCGACTCAGAACCTTTAAATGTAAAAATTTATTCGCTTGGAACAATTAGGTATTACAACACCAATGGAAGATTATTCCAAATCATGCACAACACTTCGTTTTGAATGATGTTAACCTCTCGCAGATGTAATTTATACTCAAGTGAAATTTGGGATCAAGTATTTTAACTTTGCAGTTGACGTTTTACTACGCTTATAGACTGTATCTATAATTTTGCATTCTCTCAGGCTTTTTCTTTGACATTGTGAATATGGTTTGCTTTGTTTGTTAGAAACAAAGTTCTCTTTTTGGTATTCGCTCTCCAAGGTGCACAGAATATGTTGACAATCAAGTTGTTTTGGTGGAAGTTGACGAATAATCTGGCCACATTTATAATCCAGACAAAAATAAGTGTTGATAGCTGTCTGTACGTTTGGCTGGTTCGATGACATTGGAATGTGAATGTGTGTTGGCCTCCTTCGGTCGATGTCGACCATGGATGTACATTACAATTGCACAAATTTTCATGTTATACAGCTTTTTGAATGACTAAACAGTCCGATTCAGGAGGAACGATCTCTTATGCAGCGCTTGCAGCGATAGTCAGAACTCGGTTGTAGGGCGTCAGTTGCACGCCGGCGGTGTGATCTGCGTTCAGCAGCCAAGAGCTGCATCTGCTCCTTCCCAGCTTGCAGACTACGCATTACACAATGCCTCCAATGTGAACGGTCAAGAGCAAGTTCTTCCAAACTCGCTCGGTCAATGCCAAGAGCTTTCATATGTCTTTTGCAAACGTCTTTGTACAGCAAGTACGGTCTGCCCAATTATCGACTACCTAATTGCAATTCACCATAGGGTAGATCTTTCGGAATACAAACGTTTTCCATTCTGTAGACATGACCAAGCCACCGCAGGTCGAGCTGACGTAATAGGGTGAACATGCTCTGTAGACCAGCGGATTGGCAGAGCAGCTGTCATTTTGTCCCGATTGAACTCTCGTGTTTGGGGTAACCGCAAGCTGACTGTAAAAACGAAGATGATGGTATACAGCGCGTGCGTACTAAATACTTTACTGTACGGCAGTGAAACCTGGACCACCCACGCAAGACACGAACGGAAGCTGAATGCTTTCCATCTACGAAGCATCCGTCGTATCTTGAACATATCGTGGATGGACAGAGTGACTAATGCTGAAGTGCTTTTAAAAGCTGGAATGTGATATATATATATATATATATAACATTTATCCATAAATAAATCACTGACAGAAATGCCTTACTTTGGCTTTTTTAAATAACAGATTTATTTGTTAACAAATATCAAGACCAGAGATATATTAACAAAGCGTATCAAAGATTATACCAGGTTTCCTTTTTCGCAAGATATTTGAATGTTTCACATATTCGCTACCGTTAGTTTCACAAGCTTGGTGCAAACTGCTATCGACCAAATGAGGTTATCGTACGTTAACTAAATCATTGAAATAAACCAGATCTTGGAACTGTCATGGTGACTTTGATGAGTCTGGATTATATAAACAAATCATAGACTTGATGGTGGCTTCTAACTGGGCTAATCGCAAGAACACTCGTTTGCTGAAACTCTTGAGTTTGACACTAGAGCAAAATATTCTATTTTATTCGAGTATAAATATGGTTACCACTTATCCACTCTTTCGAGGCTCACTGAAATTAATCTTACTATCTCCAAGTGATGACAGTAAACAGCCAGAAACCGGTTGTAAGGGATGGGGATGTTAACACACAAATAACTGAAATATCTAAATATTTTCGGAGCAAATAATTATTTTGTTTTCACTTAGTCGAAACTAATTCGCCACACTGAAGCCTATACCCATTCATATTTCATTTCTCTTCAACTGACTAATCGATTCTGAGTGAAACGCGTCAAAACATTCTTCGCCGCCGTCTGCAAACCGTTTTACTCCTATTAGTGATTCGTTGTATTCATCTGTGCTTGCCTGATTTGTTTTGGATGTTCCACCATCAAATTGAACAGGTGTCGCTAGTTTAAAGAACTTCGGATCTTTATCATTTATTTTCTAGCTTCAAGATTCAACCAAACTAAACCATTCAATTTTGGAAACATGTTGACTTACTTCAGAATATAAACAGTTGCTCCTAAGTCAATGCGAAATTTCGCTTTTTCATAAAAGCATTTCAATTTAATTCTACTTTCGTTCAGATAAGCTGATTAGGCTTAGTTTTTATATGAACATGCTTTAATAAAGCATTTGCATTCAATCGCGCTTTGCTGCTATAATTGCTTTTTGACATATTCTTCGACTTGTTGAAGGAGTAGATTCGAGCGAACAGATTTAAGCTTCAATTTCCGTCATTGGATGACATTGACCTGGCCAGTTGGGAAGAACTTGCTCTTGACCGCTCATATTGGAGGCAGTGTGTAAAGCGTCATCTGCAAGCTGGGGAGAAGCAGATACAGCTCTTGACTGCTGAACGCAGATCACGCCGCATGCTTGCAACTGACGCCCTACAACCGAGTTCTGACTATCGCTGCAAACGTTGCAAGAGAGTTTGTTCCTCCCGAATCGGACTTTTTTGGCATTCAAAAAACTCTAGAACATGAAAATTCATGCGATTGTGATGTACATCCATTGTCAACATCGACCGAAGTAGGCCAACAACGAACATCATTGGATGTTATCATACTGTGTTCGAAACAGCACAACTTGCTGGGAGAACTACCGGTATGCTATCTTGGTTACTGTGAGTTTCCCAGCTAGAAGTGTTTAATTGATCGTCTAACTGACCTTCATGCGACCTTTAAAGCAGTCACAGACCTGCCAACGAAACGAGAGAAGGGAATGATAAATACGTTCGGCCTAACGAACATGAATAATTCAATGTCGATGGTACCAGCTTTTATGCTTAATTTTCAGCAAACTAATCTCCAAGCTTTTCATAGACCGAAAACCGAACCCAAAATTTCTGTCTATGCATAGATAAGGTTTTCTTCCTTGTAAACTAATTGAAGTTTTAGTTAATCTCAATAAAGTTATTCCGTGCTGTTTGATCATTGATACTGATCCCAAAGCAATTTTTGGTATATGGATATTTTTATTTTAAACGAGGCTCTGATTTACATATTGGGTGTAGAATGCTTTTTCACTTGAAAATGGTTCATTCACATTTCGTGCGTCACCAATGCGTTCGGAAATTGATGTGCATCATACTAGCCCACGATTAATCCTGAAAAATCAAATCGAAAATCATCATTTATCTTTCTATGGTTATGATCGTATCACTTTCTAACAGAGAAAGGTCCAGTCTGTTTCACAGTTTGACACCGAATGAGATTGCCAAAAGCCGCTCAGTGTATGAGTTCCAGTGGAAATGTAACTTCCGCAATCCGTTCGGAGGTGTGGTATGTTGAGTAGTTGTGTTAGTGGAGAAATGTTGATTCATCCAGTTATCAAGTCGGATTTTCACCATAATTTTGAGTCTGCGGGAGCCGGGTTGTACTGTTCTTACAAAGAATGTGTGAAATAAAGTATAAAAGTGTTCGTGAAATGTGCGTGATGTGAAAACAGGAAAAGATGATTATATGTTTAATCTCTACATTCCGTGTTTCATGTTTCATCATGCACATTTCATGTGCATGCTGTAATTCCCTCGCGAAAACGAGTTTCTCGCGTGATCTTGAGTTTGATCTGGTTTGGTTATGTGGATTTATCCCAATAATAGTTTGAGTAATCGGCTTTTTTCATCACTACTCAGAATGGTTAAATCCAGCGAAATATGAATTATCCGTCTCTACACGATGGATTCCAACAGCATAAGATTGGTTGTGAGGTTGATGTAAAATTCTATTTGAAGGTGCGGGATTACGAACGCAATTGTGTTCATCAGATTACTGTCTCCATCTTGCTACCATTGTGAGTCACACACACACACACACACATATATATATATATATATAT
>JACCGJ010008727.1:0-53559 GCA_013407085.1 Atriophallophorus winterbourni | reverse complement strand
TCAGGAAATGGTAGTGAGACTCCAGCGTGTTTCCGAATGCAGCTCACTACCGTTGGCCAATCAATTTAGCACGGTGTTAGCCGCACAGCACAGAAATGCTGCACGATTGCACATCCGTGCAGGGCAACCTGACAGTATCTCAGCCCATGTGCAGTCTCTGACTGTGCTTTTATACATATATACTTTGCCTTGATGGAGTTTTGTGATTTCATACATGTTGTTAACAAGTTCAAACTTTGATATGTCATTGCTCCACTGGCAACCGGATCGTGGTCGTAGGGATGGAACTCCGCATTATTAGGTGCTGTTGACATTGAGACATGACAGGTTGAAATCATTGCTGGATACAATTTGCAGTCACCAGTACATTAATTGGGCCAGAAAGGTTAGTGCTATGATTGAACATTGCTGCTATATGATTTATTACCGTGTTCCACCCTTATTATGATATACGCCATTCTCTCTCTATTTTGCAACCATTCTACTCCAACGTGCACGAATGTGCAATCGTGCAGCATTTCTGTGCTGTGCGGCTAACATCGTGCTAAATTGATTGGCCAACGGTAGTGAGATGCATGTTGAAACACGCTGGAGTTTCACTACCATTTCCTGTTCTTTTTCTTCCTCATATCTGTCTAGTCCTGGGCAACCTGACAGTATCTTAGCCCACGTGCAGTCTCTGACTGTGCGGCACTTTGCCTGGATCAGGCTTGTGCTTTCATACATATATACATTAAATCAAGTCCACTTCCGCTTTTATTGCATTATAATAACTCATGCAATCTAAAATCTCTTTTCCAGTTCGCTCTCACATCGTTCCTAGCTTGTCCCGCGAGAGAATGGGTTTGCTGGAACTTGTTCTCTTTGTCCCGGCTAGACATGAGCTAGCCATTTCCTACAAATTCCGACGAGTCCTTCAACGCTGGGACGAATACCCACCAGATGCCAACCGAGGCTATTTTCTTCCAGCGGCTTCCATCAGTTATCAGATTCCGAGACCGGCGTTTCTCACTTTATCCAATCAAATATCTCCATCTAGGAGAGAATTAGCACTACCAAACTGGGCCGAAACGTATTTTCAGTGGTTGTAAGTATGATGATTTGAATTCTGAAGTATGGTTTCATGATTCTTTTCAAACCTTTCTCTGTGCCTCTGTGTGCGAATGGTTTCTTTATCCGCATTGCCAATCACCCAGGGCGCTACACACGGACAGGCTCTGATATATTCAATTTGCTCAAACCTAGTTAGAAATCAATTCGAGCAATTATTTTGTGGCCATTTCCTTTTGGAGTGTCAGTGTCGACTTGGGCTCACGATAATAAAAATGCAACCAAATATCACTTCAAGGATTTCATGTGAAGATTGCAAGAAAAACGGTTTAGAACACAATACCGTTAACTACCATATGCTATTTGTACAGAGTTCGTTGGATTCTTTTACCATCAGTCTACAGCTGAAATTTCGAACATTTTCGAAAAAGCTTTGTTTTTCTTCTAGGTATGCCGTAATAATCAAATTAACGGCTAAGCGGGTACATTTGGTTAGCGATATCGCCGCAGCAGTTACCAATACAAATGTGAATAGAACTGCAATCTGCCCGGTTGTCATCTTGGATATAGCTACAAGAGAATTAATGTTCTGTGTACAAACCTATGTGTACACTTTATTGGACGACAATTGACAACTGGTTGTATGTACAATTTTTGTTGAGCTTTGATGTCTGCAGGCTGAATATGCCTCAGACTCCAATCAGACTTTTGGCATCAACAAAGACAGCATCACATCCATTACACACATCTTGTGCATACTTGATTAACATGGGTGACGATCGGAGTCGACAAGTTACATTTTTCTATAAGAATAAAGGCACATACTATGCGGGTTCACGCGCCTAAGTTTGTGACGTGAAAACAGCAGTATTATGTTTGTGACTACTCATCCGTGCCAAGCGCATCGAAATATTCACAAAGTTGATCACGACGGTTCATAGTGGAAGCACTGGACTCGAGTTTCGCTCTTATTTGACCTCATCAGCAGTGCATATCCTCCGCTTCGCGTGAATAACATCAAATAGGATGGGAAAATTTCGGCGTAGCATATTTTACTTTCGGTAAATACCGCTTCACATTATCTGCTTATCGGTCTTTTTTGCAACAAAAAATCCATAACCCATTTTTAAATGGCTAGTTGGTTAATCTACCTAGCAGCTGTAGATGGCGATTGCTAATGTTTCGATGACTTTCAACGAAATTGGTACTACTTTACTCGTTGAGTGTGGGATGGACTGTATTCATTCAACAAATTTATTCGAGGTTACTGGCTATTGCATGTGCTTGCCCTTAGATAGATCCATGCTCTGGATAGCCGATACAAGATGCAAATCCGTATTTAATTATAAGATTTCAATCTCCGTCAGAAGCTTCAACTTAAGACATTACCATAAGCTGCCACCGGGTCTGTCCTAACATTCGCATTTCACACTGATTGCATTGAAATATCACATTCATGAACTTTCCTATTCTCGTCACTACCAACAGCAACCGAACATCCAGCACGGATTGGCTTCCAGGTGATGGATTCGTCCGCATACATAGTCCGGTACTTGTCATTGCCATGCCGACGCCCGATTTCAGTATGCCCTTCAACGCATTGTGCATCGTGTGCTCCGTGGTTGCCCTGCTATTTGGATCAGTTCATAAAGCCACCGCTTGTCGCTTGCATGCTAAACTGGAAACAAGTGGTCGATCAAACCGATTGCTTGAGAAGCTGCGTAAAATATTCTCAAAATCACGTCCACCCAAAGATAAAACGGATTGAACCCTTTTTTTACCGTCTCACAACATTTGTCTGTCCGTGGCTAGTTTTTATGTGATGTTTTGTGATATTGTTTTATTCGCAGTTGAAAACAAATAAAAATTCTCAAAAATTTTCGTTCGCTTGTGTAATGTAGTAAATCATGTGCTTGGTTGGTCCATTCAACTGTGGTTGCGCTTTCGTTTGACTGGTCGTCTAGTTGGAAGCATTCCAGTAAGTTCACAGTTGCCGAATCTCCAGCAATGTTCTCATATCACATCCAATCAGATGCACGAGGTGTGTGGGATTTCATACGCGAATATTATTTATTCTATAATTAAAAACCACTCAATCACCTAAGGAGGCACCCAATGCCGTGACTAAGCGTATTTTTCAAGCAACTACATAACACATCTCCAAAATTGTCAAAATCTACGAGTGGCTAGTGATATTCTAAAACAAACACCGGCGTCCTGCGGGGGAAATTATATCAAGAACCTGAAACATTCCAAACTTATTTTTATGACTCATTTGCACTGAAATTTCGATTTACTTTTTCAGCATTTGGAGTTTTCTCGCGTTTATGCAAATGGAACGATGGTTCTCATTCAGTAAACATTCCACTGATAATCTAAGAGTGTTGATCAAAACATCTGGCAAATAATTTTCACATTATAACTCAGTGGTGCAGATCATCCGTCAGCCAACAACTTGTACGGTGAATATACGTGGCGGTGTGCTGAAGTGCTATCGGCCCATTTGGCCGTAAACCCTCAGATTGTTGACGGGCTACGAGTTCTGGAGGTAGGCATTCTAACAGATCGGACAAGGTACAGCTTGGTGCAGGGACCGGCCTATGTGGTATAACCGCTGCTTTATGCGGCGCACGGTGGGTGCGGTTTACCGACCACAACAGCGCGATCAAGGCTAATTTGGAAACGAATTGTATCACGAACGGCGTGTCCAACTTTGACTTTGAATATTTGGAATGGAATCAACCTACTCTTTGGCCTAGAAAAGATTTTGATGTGATTCTAGCATCGGATACACTTTTCGCCAAATCAGGTAAATTCAAATTGAATCCTAACCATTGTTAGTTTACGAACCGTTTCTCCGGACCTTATCCTTGTTGTTACATCAACAACCACAAACGTTTGCTTTGATTGCAGTAGAAATCAGAGAGTGGGTCACATCACATTTTTATAATGATAGGTCGCTTACGAACGTCGCTGTTCTTATGAAAAAGTATTTTTTGGAGTGCACTCTTGAACATACGGATAAATCTGTGTCACACGATTCTGTCAAGTTATATAGAATAAAAGCGAAGAATTCACAGTGAATGCTGCTTGTTTTTCTTTCGAAAGTTACTACATCTGATCCCACCCCGGAGGACAGAGTAATGCGAAACAAAAACAACAATGGGAAACACACTACATGCATCCATTTTCATAATAGTTCACATGATTAAACAAACTTACACTTGAATGTCACTGTACAACGAACCATGGTGATCAAACAGAATCACAGTGATTCGTGGTCAAGCGCTCAAATGTGGAAGATGTGTGCAACACTACACATTAGTTCACATTTTTATTTAAGAATAAGCACATCAAAGTAGTGAAATTATATCGAAGATGAATGTGACAACACGATCACTGTTTCATGAGAGACAATTTAATTTGCTCTTTCGCCATTTGAAGAGCCTGAAAAGAATAAATAAAATTTAACATCCAATTTGGTGATCAAATGTCATTGATGAGGTTAATGATAATATCAGCATAACACATGTGTGTGTGCAAATAACGACGGGACTGTCTTCGTAACATGGCTGCGTAAATTATGAAATGTAATCAGGGTAAAATATCCTGATTTCACAACAAGCCTCATTTTGTAAATCAGGCAGTCCACTTGTGGGGACAGCGAAGAATCAGAGAAATGTTGAAAATAGGTCTCTTGTAATAGCTCATAATCGATGTGATCACTATTCTTGAATAAGGGAGAGTGGCGTATATTCTCGACGTGGATTCAGCTACCTTTGACTCTCAAGTCTAGAGAGATGTTAAAAAACCGCGAGTGAGACCACAACGAACTCTTGATTGCGGCACATCTACACTGTCAATTGAGGCTGCTACTTGTACAGGATGGATGAACTGCAGCACATAAGAATTTAGGAAATCTGCCAGGTCATTCGTCGTTTCTATCGGGAACATAGTATTATGGGATAGCCCATTCTCTATCTAATTCTCAAGTATCAATGTGTGCACCATATTCAAAGAGCTTGCATTTGCTGCACAGGGCAGGACAACTTGGCAATTCTTTGCTCAGGATTAGAACCGTGAGAATTCGGCACAATCTGCTTCAATTCTTGTGCACATCATTGTAGCCTAGCAATTGTGGTCATCAGTATTAATTTAAAATACGGAGAGTAAACTCTTAGTATAGCGTTTGTAAGGCCATAAAGAGAAGAGAGAGAATTCTTACATGGGCAACAGTCTGTTCACCAATTGGAATGTCTTCAGTGCGTGTACCCATGCGTGACACCAAATTTGACGAATCACACTCCATCAAAATTCTGAAAATTAATTGTAGGCAAATTTCGCTCTTACCCGCTATCACAGAGTTCATCCACAACTAGGAAAATTAGGTCCAAGTTATCTAGTATGGTCTTCCGTTCAACACAACGTTTCAGCATTTGGCTGATTGATTCGTAAAGACAATTCAGAGCACTAACTAATATTAGCTAATCAGAAATGAAGGAAAGAAAGATGGATGTTTACCTCGTTTTCAGCGACATCTCCAATGACGTACATATTTACATCACCCACGTTTCGGTAAACGCATGTTGTACCATCCAAGAGGGTTATTTCGGCTGAAAAGATTGATGTAATTTTAATTAATTAATGCATGTATTTTAAGTTATGTGTTTTAAGTTATTTATTGATGAGAAATTTGTAGCATCATCAGAGACAACATTGCGTCGGTAGCATGTACCGAATACTTAAATACCATACAACCATGAAAAAAGTACAATTCTAAAAAATGGGAAGGGTGAGACTTCAGTAGCAACGGGTTCTATAGAAGTGTATGGAGTGGTATGAAAAGCACAAGCCTGATCCAGGTAAAGTGCGGCAAAGTTAAAGACTGCACGTGGGCTAATATAGAAGAGTAGTACAAACAAACTGATGTGTCTGCACCTCGAGGGAACATGCATTCAATCAAGTTTCGCGAAGGAGTAGAGCTATATCAACATGACAGCTTCCTTGCGGCTCTCACTGCTATGCATCATAACAAGTTTTCATCGTCACTCCACTTCACAAAATACAAGGCTTAGTAAACAGTCCAAGAAGATGATTTTATTTCTTTTTGATTTTGTGCGACTATCACCTCCTGGAGGATGAGTCGGCTTCAATGAAGGTTCTTGGGGATTTGGGTACAAAGCGGCGTCCCCAGCACCACTCGGCGTTTGTTCGAGTCAGCTTCTCTAGCCTGTGCACAACCAAGTGCGACTTGCAAGGCAGCAGGGAGTTGCCAGAGAGAGCTGGTGTGCACCAACTAACCGTCTACCAGACTCTGTTCCAGGTTTTTCCTCAGGGTTTTCTCCCGAAGCCTTTCCCGCGATCGGGTATCCCGCAAGGCAGCGGAGGTTTAAAATCACGGTTTTCCTTCCCTTAGATGAAATGCCATCCCAGGCTAACGAGCTCCATCTACCCGAAGCAAACTGGTTTTCAGGCGCCAGTCACTCGCCTTTGCCCCTACTCCTGTTGGTAGAAGCAGTTCCGCCGGTCTCGGGGAGCCACTCGTGCAGGCCAGAAGCTAGACTTCGTTGTCAGAGGTTATTTGAGACGCGTGCCATATGGGAGCATTTTATAAACAGTGGGAGCTTATCCCCACTGCCATCCCCGGCTATGACAACCAAGAAGATGCTTAGTGCAAGACCGGCATTGAACACGGTTTCGGGACATATTCTGGAGCGTAACTAACTATTGCGATAAATTCGTAGTAACATCACTGATGCACTTGTTAACCAGGCAAATAACACTGTACCAAATACTTTTGCTAAAAGCACTCGGCTAGAGTTTCACAGCCACCACCCATTTTTAAATATTTATAGGTCTGAGCAACCAGTCTGTTAGCCGACGCGCAATGTGCTTGTGCGGCAATTTGCTTTCCGTCAGGCATATGGTTTCATTCAATGTCATCATCAAGGAAAGCATTATACCCGTAGCATGCACCGAATGCTCAACTGCCATGCAACCATTAACTATCATATAGTTTTACCAGGGCTGACATGATTTCTTGTTTGAGAAGACAACTCTCATATGTAAAAAAGAAGGTTTCGTATTTTTAAAAATCAATACTTAGATGCTTCATAGGTGCGCTAAAAATATATTGTAGCAATATCTGTTTGGCACATCGCAGGTCAAATCTCTCAAGAAAACAAACCAGTAAATCACACAGCCATGTAACGCTATGTTTGCTGAACGTCATGTGTAGGAATCGCCTGGATGAGAACAAAGCGATCAAAGTGGCGAAAAAGAACTAGTCTCATTAATTGACGTAAGTGCATTCACATTGAGGCAAGGCTACATCTAGATCACTACTCTCAGCATGGCATGGTGGACTTACGGAAGGAATGCAAAAGATTTAGCCTGTGCGATGTATGTATGTATGAAAGCACAAGCCTGATCCAGGCAAAGTGCCGTACAGTCAGAGATTGCACGTGGGATAAGAAACTGTCAGGTTGCCCAGGCCTAAACATATATGGAGGTTTTGTTTTGTTTGTCTTACTACCACCGAAGCGAGTGCCATGCTATAGAAACACAAGCAGAATATATGTTCAATCTTATAATCTCACGATCGAGATGATAGAAAGGAGCCTTAGGAATAGACTATCAGGAGACCCTATCAATCAAAATTTAGGTGCGACCACAACCAGATAGCCGATGAATGCGAAAAATGATATGGTAATATAAGTCTATCACATTTCCGCATATTGTCTACTAAAAACTTTATAAAAAAACAAAAAAACGTAGTTTGACATTTTTATCATATCTGTCTAGGCCTGGACAACCTGACAGCAAATTAGCCCACATGCAGTCTATGATTGTGTTTCACTTTACCTCCATTAGGCTAGTGATTTCATACACCACACATTGTTCACGCATATTATTGCATTGTTTACTGAATAGCTGACCTCTCACCGTGCTGGTGAAGAGAAACCCTACCTTAATTTCCAGATATTCGGAAACAAGAACGCGTGAAAAGTACGAACTGTATACTCTATATCGAAGTGCCGGGTGCTCAACCGCATACCGTCGAAGGAAATCTGGGCGCGTGATTGGCTTTTAGCCACCTTCAGCCCTGTGCAACTTGAACTTGAAGTAGGGTTACGACAAAACTTCTAGAATGCAACGTATGTAACTTGGCCTAGAAGGCACTTTAAATAAAGGAAGCACTAATGCCTCATTAAAAACACTCTTAAACGACAGAAATATGAAAATTTTGCTGGTAGCGTAGGATACATCTCAAATTGGTCAATTCTAAATCTTGACGATGTCGCTTGATAAGATAGTTTGAAAGATTAATAATAATAAAGCTAACATCAATTTGAGTTTTTAGTGCTCTAACTGTATCATAACTCACCAACCGATTTATTAGTTTTCTTGAATAGTTTTGCCTCGAAATCTAATTGTTCCTTGATTGACGGAAAAGAGGAATCGTAATACTTCAAATGATTATAAATAAATAAATTACCTTCGCGACGATGCGCTTTCCGTCGCTATCGAGTATTAGAATGGATTTAATGGAATAAAGAGAAGGTTCTCTTAAAAATGACGTTCGAGACGTGGCAGGAACCGAAGGCATACCACAAGCAATTCTTTTGATTGGCAAATGAAATTTTGACCATGAAAGTTGATGCGTTTAAAGTCAAGTTCAAGTTGCACAAGGCTAAGGGTGACTTAAAGCCAATTACGCACCCAGATTTTCTTCATCGGTATGTGGTTAAGCACCCGGTTTTATTTATTTTGAGGATACAGTTCGTACAGTTTGCACGCTCTTGTTTTCGGATATCTAGAAAGTTAGTTACAGGTCATCGATTCAAGAAACAATAGAGTAATAGGCGTGAACAATACAAATATATTTCTTGTTTCTGTTTTGTATTTTTTCTTTTGACAATATTTGAAAATTGCGTATTACAGTTAGCGTCTAATTCTTTCTAGAATCTTAAAATGTTAGGGAGGTTTAATATACCATTTGAGAGTTTATTCCAGTGGTTGACCTGCACGGTTGCTGGGAAAGCGCTAACTTACCAGCAACCTGGATCTATTCTAAGGACGTTTTATAGAAGACTGAAGGTGGATAAATGCCAATTACGCACCCAGATCTCATTTGACGTTATGCGGTTAAGCACCCGGCATTTCGATATTGAGTATACAGTTCGGGAAACGATGCAATAACATGCGTGAAAAATATATGATTTATGAAATCACTAGCCCAGTCGAGGAAAAGTGCAGATCAGACATAGACCGTATGTTGGATAAGATACTTTCATGTTGCCTAAGACTAGACAGATATGTGATGGAAAATGTATCAATACGTTTTTTGTTGATTTTTAAAGTTTTTCATTAGACAATGTGCGAAAATATGGTAGACCGTTTAACGTCTAATTCCCTTTTAAAGCTTAGCACATTTGGGCACTTTACTATATAATCTGAGAGCTTGTTCCAGAAGTTGACCACACGGTTGTTGTAACAGTGCTCAGTTGCCAGCAGCCTGGGTCTACTCTTAGGAAGTTTCATATAATTACCCCTTGTAGATGTTTTAGGGGCAAGTTCAAGGAGTTCAGTAACATTATCACCCATGAGACCGTTTATCATTTTAAAGGCTTCTATTAGATCGCCTTGCAGCCGCCGTCTCTTTAGTGAGAACAGATCGATGTCTTTGTGTCTTGACCCATAGATTTTATCTATCTGACCCTCAATCATCCTAGCCGCAAGGCTTTGGACCCTTCCGAGACATGCGATATATTTTAGTACGGTTCTCAAGATTAAACGCAGTATTCTAAATGAGGCCGCACCACAAATTGGTATGAGGAAATGAAGATGGATGATTTTCGGCATGACAACTTTGAGCGCAGTCTGAAAGATTCTCTGCAAGCCTTGTTTACTGCTTGGGCACATTGAGTATACCACTTAAAATCTCCTGTTATTGTTATACCGAGATCCTTCACTTTCTGAGCATAAGCTATTCTGATACTTACCTTCGCCGACCTCTAGTTGTGTTGTCGCCAAATCAGTCGTTTGAACGCAACTCTTCCCCAAGTTCATTGGAAAGTCCCATGTTTGTTTCAACTTGATTATTTTTTCTAAATCAGAGATAAGCGTATCACTACTGTCGGTTCGTCGTATCTTATCATGATCAGCAAACAGGAAGCAACGTGAATTTTAATTGCAATCCCGTGGTAGCCATTTAGGAGCAAGCATATGTAATTCAGTAATGTTAGAATAACAGTTTATCCCTGGTAAGCCAATGCATGAATTACATGTTTTAGTTATCAATATGATTACAACAAAATAAATGAATAAAACGAACGGCGGAACTTTCAAATGCAGAAATTATTTTGAGTTCATAATCGAAAATGGCAGCCTACATGTATAGATAATTGTTAGAAGATATTCAATAATAATGAGAAAAAACAAATAAACTGCATAAATATATTCATTGAAGTTGTCTTCATTCAAACAATGAATAAAACAAAGTATTAAAATATTTGAACGTCATGTAATTCTGGAAAAGTGAATGAAAGGGCTCGAATGGGGTTAGGTTTATTTGGCACAGAAGCAGAGGAGAGTTTGAGACAGAGGTACGTTTAGGAACATGCTGACATCACACGTCTCTGTAAAATCTTGGATGTAGTAGAACTGCGTGTTCTTAGGAAGATTTTCTTTGGAAGAACGAATCATATTCTTTTCACCAGCATGGTGCAACGGTTATCATTAAGTAAAATCCAGTGTATCCAAATTGACAATGTAAAAGTCAATCCTTATATGGGGGGTCGTCAATAAAGTTCACCATTTAAGTTGCTTTGTGATAAATCCTCTGTAGCTTCCTAAATAAATAAATAAATATTTTTTCTTGGATACCCAATGCAGGCTAAGTGTATTAATCCGCGTTGATGTCTTCAAAATTCTTCTTTCGGTCAAGCAAGATCAAACGAACTGGAGAAATTTGTTTCCCACCCTACATCCGTGTTCCTTATCCAGTTTTTTGTGTCATAATTTTCCCGTGATATTTTTTGTGTATTCTTTAAATTAAAAATATCATTAAAACTAAATGGTAAATCTGTGAGAGTTTTCTTTCCCGAACATTGTTCCTGTGTTTTACTGCACCTGGGCTTCCGCACATTTTGATTTGTCTGTTACCCGTGTTTACCGTTATTGGAAAACGGTAATTATTTCTGCTTTCAACTGAGCTGTTTGACTTCCGTTTATTGGACACGTTGGGCTTGCATTGAAACCTGTATTCGATTACCGTTGAGGTTTGTTATATTTTGCTTGTTAATCGTCTTTGTCAATATAGTACAGCGTAAATTGACGTATAGTTCTGATTTGGGATCGATTCGTAAACGCTCGTCACTCCCGGTATAAGAATCTCGTGGTTTGTAGCAGGCAACTAGTTTCCGTGACAGAAACTATTCCCCAGTGACGATTTGGTCGCTACATTACTCAACGTCGAATTCGTGGACGCAATACAGTAATCAACGTCGAATTCGCTGACGTCAATATGCCTGTTACCCGCAGTTTTGTCGAAAAGATCAAATCTTCCCAACAATTGGTCGATAATGGAACGAAAGACTCCGCAGGTGAGCGCATTCATTGTTCTGTTGAGGGCTCTTGAGGTAGCTCAAGGGTTTCAACGATAGAATTAAACATCCTTGTTCGTAAGGCTAAATGCGCTGAAACTGCGCCGTGAAGCTCTCTGCTTCTGTATCCAACGATGCAGATTCACACTTGCAAGATATTGATACCAATCAAAAGGTTGCAAGTTATCTTGCGCATTGTGGGCTTCCTAAGGCAGAAGTAGCTGACTACCCTCTTTCGGAGGTAGAAGATTCTGTTCGTAATAAAAAGCCCGGTAGTTTATCAAGATCTGACCTTCCAAAGATAGAATTGATGTCTTTTGATGGTTCAGCTAGCACCTTCTGGAAATTTATTCGTCAGTTCGAGACCTATGTGGAGTCTAGAACTCGTGATGACGGACAGAGGTTTCTATATTTGCTACATTATTGCCGAGGTATAGCAAAAGAAGCTATTGAAGAGTGTGTCATGCTGCCACCTGAACGTGCGTATAAGCGGGCGAGATCAATCCTGAAGAACCTCTTCGGGCAACCGCATAAAATAGCAAGATCCATGCTGGATGGACTGTTCAGTGAGTTTGGAGCAGCACCTTACAGTCCGCAACGATTGTCAAACCTGGTAATAAGAATGAGTAATTGCCAAATTGCTTTAGAGCAAATGAACTACACTGCGGACCTTAATTAATTGATGGTGCTTGAACGCTTAGTCCGCACACTTACTCTGTATCTACAGCAGCAGTGGGCTGAGAACGTCGAGCAGCGTGTCTGCGAAGGCCGAGAGCCAAATTTCGCGGATTTGATGTGCTTTATCAGTCTACGGGCAAAGGTTGCTAACAGCCGGTTCGACCAATTAGTGGAGCGAAGTCGCAAGGGTAAGAACGCTTACACGAGTTAAACTGGTAATAAACCAGTCGTGAATAAAAAGCAAACCTTTGCTCAGTGTCGTGCAGACGACACAAAGAAGATTGAAAATCCAGGATGCCCAACCTGTGGGGGTACTCATGGAGTGGCATCTTGCAAAGACTTCATTACCCACGACTGCGAGACACGTTGGAAAAAGGTGAAGCAGTGTCACCTGTGTTTCAAATGCCTGAAGGCTGGTCATGACATAAAATTTTGTCGTGTCACTAATTCATGTCAGGTCGTTGGCTGTAATGCTCCTCACCACACATTACTGCATTGGTAACCTAAGGTCCAGTCTCACGTTGAAAGCAAAACAGTGAGCATGACGAACTGTGGGCAAGTTGTCTCTATGGGGGTATTACCTGTTCGCTTGGTAGGACCTAGAGTTTTTGGGAAGCATACGCATTTCTTGATTCTGGTTCTGATACGACAGTCGTTTGTCGTGAAGTCGTTGAAAAACTTGGACTTGAGATGCAAGCTCCAGAAAGTCGCATTAAGACAATGAACGGTACAATGTCCGCACGCGAGCTTGCTAGTGAGTTCCAGTTGGAATCGCAAAATGGACTTGAGATAATTGACATTAACAAGGCTTTGGTCGTTGATGAAATCATGCCCTTTGCGAACATGCGGCCTCGTTCAAAATTAGCAGGTCGATGGTCCCATCTCAAGGATGTGGTGTTTGAGGAAACTAACCCTAAACGCATAGTTATCTTGATTTGATGTGACATCCCGGAAGCACATTGGGCAATCGAACAACGATTGGGTGCTCGGAAACAGCCATACGCTGTGAAAACCTTACTCGGTTGGGTGTTGTTGGGACCTACGAACTGTAAAGCGCATAATACAGCCATGGTTAATCTGCTCTCTGGCGAAATCTGTGAAATAGTATCAGAGTTGAGAAGAATGTACGACTCGTAATTTGAAGATTCGAGTTGCATTAAGAACTCCCCTTCCGTCGAAGATAGAAAGGTACTTCAGCTAGTGGAGGGAGAATCAAAGCTAGTCGATGGGCATTACGTAGTACATCTTCCCTGGAAGGACAGTGTCCCCAAACTTGCCAGTAATCGGTCAGTTGCATTCAAACGAATAGAAAGTCTGAAGTGGCGTTTCATAAAAGATCCTCAGTTTTGTCTAAAATACACAGAAGTGATAAATGTCAACGTGACCAAGGGTATGCAAAAAAGGTTGAGCCGTATCTTGCCGAGAGTAATCGGCTCTTGTGGTATCTACCTCATCACGCTGTGTGGAACCCCAAAAAACAAGAAAAACTTCGGGTAGTAGTTGATTGTGCCGCTAAATTTCATGGGTTTTCACTGAATGATATGGTGTGCCATGGTGTTGATACAACAGCGAATCTAGTTACCGTGCTTTAGCGCTTCAGGATCAGTCGGATAGCTCTAGCTGCAGACATTGAGGAAATATTCATGCAAGTTAAAGTACCTGACGAAGAATTATCGGCGGTACGATTTATGTGGTGGGATGAGAAGAATGTTGGCGTTTGCATTGTCGGTTGTTCTCGGAAAGCTGAGTTACCTAACACTAAATTAGCTCAGTTGGATTTTGTGACAGATTTTCCCGACAATAATTCGGATCAGATGGAGAGCACGCCTGGCTCACCTGACACCAAATCAGCCCAAATGAAAAGAAGGCCTGGTTCACATGACAATGAATCAGCTTTAATTGGGGCGACTTATGGTCAGCATGACAATCCGTATGATCGTCTTTTGTGGGTATTCGCAGAAGATTCAGCGTCGCAGTGTTGCCTCGTTTATGAGCCGTAATTCTCCAGGGATGTGAAGAGGTAATCTGGAAAATAAATACTAAGAGACCGAGTGACTGTTCATTATGAAAGTTGAAAAACTGATATCACTGTTAATTATCAGCGATGCCATGATTGTATAGTTCATCTAATGAGACATCTAGATTGAGAAGTTTCATGAATTTTTCTACTGTAAGAAATGAATTCAGATGTGATTTGAAATCACATAGTGCGGTACAAAGTCTTATGTTTTTCGGAAGAATATTCCAGAATTTAGCGTATTTATTTAGGTAGAAGTTACTTCTTACTTTCGGAAAGGATCTAGGTAATTTCACTAGGTTATCTTGATTTCTTAAATTATATCTAGAACCTTGTCGAAAGCGAATAGATGATTATATATCTATATTATCAGAATATTTTATTCTAAGCAACAATATTAGGTTGTGTCTAATTCTACGGAACCATAGTGGTTCTAGCTTGAGCTGCTTACATCTTTCTCTATATGATTGATTCGAGCTATATCCGGTGATTGATTTGGTAAAAGTACGTTGTACTTTTTCCAAAAGGATGGTATCGGTTTTATTTATACTGCTATATATTATATTACAGTAATCAAAGAGGGATATGGTGAAAAGTTTATAAAGTTCTAACTTACAGTGTGGGAGAGTAAAGAACTTATGAATCACATTAACACTCTGCTTTGCTTTTGAGATCACGTGATGTATATGTTCGTTGAATGTAAGCGATGCTGAATATTTGAATCCGAGATCACGTGTACAATCGATAATTTGAATAGGATTACCATTAAGAAGGATTGAGTTATCAGGAATTGTACATCTTGAAGGCATGAACTTAGATTTTTCTACAGAAAATGAGAGACCAATAATTTTACTTCATTTGGATAATGCATCCAAATCTTTGTTTAGTCTGGCAATTTAATTTTTGTGTTTCAGAAGATGGGAAGGAAATTACTACTTCCATGTCGTCTGCGAACAAGAATAGTTTACTATAAGAGACGACTGTATGTACATCATTTATGCATAGGAGAAAAAGTAATGGACCTAAAACACTGCCATGTATCACGCCACTTGGAATCGGCAAGGTGCTCGATCTGTGACCATTAACCTCAATGCAGTATGTGCGATCTGTAAGAAAAGAAGTGAGCCGAGAAGGAAGATTGCCACATATACCAAATGAACTTAGCTTAGATAGTTATAGGTTATGCGGTACTGTGTCGAAAGCTTTGGTTTTATCAAGGAAGACAACTATAACTGGAAAGCCAATTTCAATAGGAAATTATCGTAGTTTTTGCACTGGCAACACTTTTTGAGAAGATAATTCACTTTCTGCGAATTTCGCAGCGGTGAATACCACGAGTAAAAACAGGAATTGTTGTCGCAGATAATGTACTTTTAGATCATGTTTAAATTAAACGTTGCAGTTGCTGAAGTTATGTTGGCATGACCATGATGAACTATTCATTTGCCTAACACAACAAGTGTATACGGTGAAGGACGGTTGATATTCGTGTAAAAAATCTGAAAACCACATTTGCTCGTCCACGAAATGGAATATTAATCGTCCTAAACAATGACATCGCATTGGTCTCGTAACATTGAATGAGCTTCATTCTACATAAAATGTCTGCAGTTCTCTGCCCCAAAGTATTCATCAGTCAAGCTGGGTTACACATCACAACTCCTATGCTCTGTGAAATTGGCTATCCTGCTTATCATATAAACGAAGTCCTGTAACATTTTCTCTTTTATGTAACGTTTCGATTATGATACAGATGTGGAAAGCAGTGCAGATTAAACTTGACGGATTTCAAGCTGAGATAGTTTGTTTGTTTGTTTACTCAACAGTGTTTCAAAGCACAAGCTATTTTTACACTTCATCGACTGTTACAAATCATGTAATCACTGACAACACTGTTAGGATTTGAAAATAGTCGTGGATGTTTGTGATCAATTAAGCATGTGAAGAAATTAAACGATTAAAGTCATAAATTTAAACAATCCATTGAAACATGTATAAACATGATTAGAATTGTGATATCAGGCCATTTTCGTTCAACGTTGGCTTCATCTTTGTGGCTGTTCACCCTTTTAATGTTTGCGTGCATGAAAATGCGGCTTACACTTTTTAGAACACTTTTTGGTGTGTTTGTGATTTATTGCAAACATAAGTTTTAAAGACTGAGTTTCTAGTGTCGAAAACATTACTTTATATTTTGAATTTTATTTTATTATTTCGCATTCCTTCTCGTAAAGAAACACTGAGATATTTCAACAGATACTGTATAGAAGTTTTATATTCAACTTCAAACTCCCCGTGCTCCCTCTTCCTCGTTCATGCTATGAATTGCGATTGTGAGATTAATCATATATCGAGATGATAACACAAAACCAAACATTTTGATCTGAACTATCTCACTTATTTGAGTAAACACCAACTTGTTTCTTATTTCCTGGAATAAAAAGTAAAACATATTCATTAGTGTGTGATAAGCTGCATCTATTATCATAATTTTGTTATCGTGTGGTTTAACAATTAAACTAGTGAGCTCTTTAATACTTCGTTTTACGTAACCCCGATATGTCGATATTTTCATACCTCTATTCAACTTAAAGAATGTTAATAATTTTGAACGGTTTACAATGAAAAAAATGCAATGCTTGCCTTTATTCATTCAACCGAAGCAAACATTGTAATCAATCGGGCTGAAAATGACAATCGTCATCTCGTTGCGTACAATACAATCACATTAGTTTCGATACATTTGTGATCGCATTGGAAAAAAATAACAATGTCCAAATTAATGCCCTACGTTAATAAAGCCAATTGATGACAAATAGATTCTATATTTCAGAATTTGTTGAACAGCAAGTTTTGTTTCAGAGAAACTTGTATCCGTCTTATTCTTCTGATCTAAAATTGATATTGCGTTGTAGCAAGAGGCACGAGATTAAAACACCTGGAGGAGAGATAGGTATAGAATTTACGTATATACTCTGGTTGGAATGATATACTTAGCGTATTATTCTAATAATATGCTAACAGCATAATAGAATATAAGAGAAAGTTTAAAGTTAATACAAGCTTACATATACAGCTGCGCGCTTGTTGTTGCGTTTTCACTAACAATTATTAATTTCCAGCAGTCTGATTTTCTCCCTCGTATAGCATCTTTGATTTCATTTTCAGCAATAATGTTTAACGGATAAGCAAAAATAATCAGTAATGTGGTGGTAAACACATTTATGAATAAAACTTATGTATGGAATTTATTCCCCGGCTTATTTATCCACGTATCACGAATCATATTTTATAATGTGGTACGTGATCCCACTTCACTGATTAAATTACCGCGGATTATATTTAACTTATTCTCTATACATATTTTACCTCAATTTCATTAAAATAATATCTGTTGAATTCATAAAATAATTCTGGTGAAAAAATGCACTCTAAAACCTCGTCATCTTCTTGAATGAAATTTCGTAAAATATCTAAGCGAAGTAATTGTGCTGTCAGATAGGACAGTGACAATTCTGTTGTTCTGAATAAGTTGAAAAAATAAAAAGTGGATGTGTCAGAACTGAGAAACAAACTAGCAATAGGATCAAGCGGGCAGTTTGAAACTCGGCAAGTTTCTTTGTTCTCAATATCGCATATATTGATTCATACGTTTATTCGCTAAATATGGTGCTTTCTTAATACTCGAAAACATCTCGAGACCAGCGTGTCACTCCACGATCGAATGAATGTTCAGTCATACTAGACTCTAATATGTCATATTTCATATGAGGCTTATAAATGTCACCTTTTATCCAAACTTGCAAAATAATAAAATCTACAAAAAAATAAAAAAAGTAAAAACTGGAAAACATTATGTTTTTAATGTACATTTTTTTAAATGAAGAACTATTTTACTTTGATGACCTCTCACCATGCTGGTGAACAGAATATCTTTCATTATATTCCAGTGTCTTCGAATACCGAACCATCACTGAAACTGGCTCGAAATCTATCCGCCCGAGATTTGTTCCGTATGCGATTCACTTTCCTGCATATAACGGAAACCTGGCTGGTGAACAAATTTTGGTTTGATTCGTCGACAATTCTTCAAGAGTATTGGAGCACACAGCGTACCCTTCTCCCATGCTATTAACCACACCCTCTCTCATCAGCCACAATTTTTCAGATTTTCTTATCCTGATGGATTTATGTTCCCTTTTCAATCTTTCCAACCAATCTTTCCGTAAAAAACGTAAATTGATGCATACATAATTTTTTATCAATTTTTTTATGACAACTTCATTACAATTCACTCAACTTTTTCCATAATTACCTTCCATTTCTGTTATCCGTTTTTCAGCATCCTTGCTATTCGTAAATCCTGACAAAATTGAAACACCGCATGGCAATTCTTCTGCTCCAAAATCTAGAACTAGAAATGTTTGTAACCGAGCGGAACCGTTTATTGAGGAATCCAAGTCTCGCAGAGATCTTGATCGCAGGTGTATAAACAACCTTCTCCGAATGGTGGGTTTGAAGCCTTCTACTCCCACAGTGCGAGTCCACCGTGTAGGATGATGGTGGATAGGTGACTGCCCTCGATCAATCCTGGTTGCATTCAAATAGCAGGCGGATCAGGATGCATTCCTGGCTAAGGCTGAGCAGATTGCCAAATCCACGCTTGATAAACTTCATTTGAAGCCAGACAATCCTCCGTCTCGGATTAGGAAGAACTCTTCTGTTTCTAATAAGAGAAACTTAGTAGTAGGAACATCTGTCATTCTTAAACCGAATGCAGTGCAAAACGCAATTTAGTCAGAGACGATCATACGGAACAGCACTTCGCCGCGAGTCTTGCTGTCCGGCCCAGATGACGTTGATTGTCTTAGCGCGAGTGAATATGGCACCCGAGCAGATGACTCAAGTAGATGCTTTCCTACGATGGAGGCGGTCTCAATTGTCAGGCAACGGTCCATTACTTTACCGCAAGAGGCTGCCGAAACTAATGCTCCTGCTCTAAGTAGCACGCCAAAAAATGTGCAGCTCCCTCGGGTGCTTCGATCGAAGTCTAAAGAGAATTAGTTTCAGAACCACGAATAACCAGTGCCCAAGTATTGTACGCAAATGTATGCAGCATAATGAAAAAGTGGACTGAACTTTCTCTCCTCGTAACTGAGTTACACCCAAGGGTTATTGCGCTTTCTGAGACCTGGCTGTCTGCGATTGATGAGGTGCTGATAAACATCGCCGAACAGTATCTCGTCATAAGATGCGATTGACCGGGTGATAAGAGAGGCGGTGGCTTTGCACTCCTCTTGCAGTATGGTTTGCACAGCGTGGGTACAGGTATATCTCTAGCAATTAAAAACGTCCAAATTGTTACGAGTATCCTGACTTGCTACAATTCATCCCTTACAATTGCTTGTGTCTACGTCACAACCAGTGCATCCCAAAAGGAGATTACACAGCTTATTGAGACACTCGACGGTTTGTTTCACCCAGTTCCTAGCGTACTTATCTTTGGGTGATTTCAACCTCTAAGACTTAGATTGGCCTGTCACTACTCGTGTAGCCACCCACCAATCTGAAACATTTCCATCTCCATATTCATGCGTTCCACCAACATGTGAATGATCCTCTATCCACTCTTGACTTATTAATGTCGTCCCAGCTAGAAGCCTTCAGATATTTAAAGTACCTACCACCGCTCGGCAAAATCGATCACGTAACGATAAGCTTTGAATCGATATTGCGTTTTCACAAACCTTTATCCCGTCCTAGACGCAACTTTAGGCTTGTAGACTGGTGTTTACTCCTGCAGACTTCAAAATCTTCCTTCACTTAACTCGCGACTCCAATATATGTGAAAACTGGGATAAAATTTGTATATAAACGAGTTACAAGACAAGCACGCTACGCCTCAGTGTGTTATAAGGCATCAAAAGCCGCCCTAGTGGTCACCTCGAGTCCATAGGTTCAACCGTAAACGGGATAGCTTATGGCGGCAATATAGGCTATCTCTTACTTCTGGTTCTTAGACCCGCTAAAAAAGCGATCTGAATGCTTGTGTTAAATTACAGCGTGTTCGGAAACAGGATTTTAAGTTATCATTAGCTGAGGATGCTAAATCCAATCCGAAACGTTTTGATAGCTACGCACAGTCTAAAGGGAAAACCAGGGAAAGCATAGGGGTTTTAAAACTGGAGGACTAAAAAGTAGCTGATACCGACCTGTCTAAGGCGACTGCCTTCTCGGGGTTATTCAGTAGAAATTCTTCAAACGTACCGTCGGATCTGCTTGGCGTGACACCTGATGTTTATGTATTAGATGAGTTGTCCTTCGGTGAGGCTGAGGTGTATGACGCACTCATCCCTGTTCGAGTCAACAAATTTGAAGGACCAGATGGCATCCACTCAATTATGCTTAAAAATCTTTTCTCAGTGCCTACCAAACAGCGTTCCCAGCTATTTAATTCATGTCCGCAACTGGGAGTGATTCCCAGTACGTGGGAGGAAGTCATAGTCGTGCCAATACACAAGGATGGTTGCAGATCAACTGTTGAGAGCTATAAACCTGTCAGCCTGACTAGCATCGTCTCAAAAGTACTAGAAAAACTATTGCGTGAAAAAATCTGTCAGCATCTTGGTCGGCATTCTCTGTCGAGTTTAACTCAACATGGATTTCTTAAGGTTAGATCCAGCCTGATTAACCTTCTTAGTTTTCTCGATACTTCAACTAAAATGCTGGACGAAGTTAAGTCAGGTGAAGCCCTCTGCTTAAAATTTAGCAAGGCTATACTCCGTGAATCACCGCCTTCTAGAAATTAAGCAAGCAGCAAAAGGCATATGGGTAGTCTACTTGTTTGGATAAAGGCCGTCCATACAGGTAGGACATTCCGAGTTCGGGTAGGTTCAACGCTGTCGAATCAAACCGACGTGATCATTAAGGTACCCCAGGGGTCGGTTCTTGGCCTTCTTCTATTCCGGATTTTCATTGATGACTTGTCGTCTGTATTGAAGTGTTCATGCTTCATTTTTGCGGGTGATGTGAAGTTCATCGGATCAACGGATGAAGATACCTTGATGCACGATCTTGAACGGGTCATAATCTGGTCATAACAGTGGGACCTCTCACTGAATTTAATAAGAGCCAACTCTTGTCAACGCTGGTTGATAAGATTTAGGTCCAAGTGTCGGGTAATTCTCTCACTGTTAACGCCACACCGCGTGTTAAGGATTTAAGAGTACAAGTTAGGACTGGCTTCAAATGGAATGACCAATGCGCCGCTGCAGCTCAACGTGCTCGCAAAGTTATCTTTTTGCTGAGATCCGTGTTATCCAGCAGATAACCTGATATATTCCTGCCACTTTACAAGGCATTAGTTCGGCCGCATTTACAATATTGTGTCCTGGCGAGGTGTCCTTACTACAAGAAGTACATTGTTCGACTCGAAGGCGTAAGCGTCTCGCAACTCGCATGATTGAGGGTTAGCAAGGTACACCTTACGCGCCGGCGTTTGAAAAATGACTTAATTGAAACCTTCAAGATATTGAAGAATTTAAGTGGCGTTGTCATGAACGACTTCTTTGCCGTAAGACCCGAGATTGGCACACGCGGACATTCACTCAAACTTGCTAAGGAGCGATGTAGACTAGACTCCCGGAAAAACATTTTCAGGCTCAGGATGGTGAATTTCTCGAATCGGCTTCCAGAAGAACTTATATCCTGCAGTTCTGTCGCGAGTTTCAAGCAGGGGTTGGACTGCATCTGGGATAAGATTTTTACTGAATTTTCCCCCTAACTTCTATGCAAGATTAGGTAGTTCACCATTTTTAACGTTGTCCGGTAAGTAAGTAAATGCCAGAGTTATGTTTTTTTAATGCTCAACTGTTCTTTAGCTGACCTCTCACCGTACTCGTGAAGAGAAATTCATTTTCATTTTTCCAACATCATTCACAACGAGTTTCTTTCTAAATACAACGCGGATAATGCGTTGGCGTCGTGATCGTTGAGCATATCAAAATCACAATAAGAAAAACGCGTTGTAAGTGGTGGTTGCTTCTCTTCAGCTCTCCACCGTGTATGGCTTGTGCTACTTTTGCATCAGTGGATAGTGTGCATGTGTACCTGAGAGGTCAAGGAAAAACTGTCTCTAGTGCGTGGGTTGAATGCCATGAGCGAGTGATAAAGAAGAGGTGCAAAAAATGCACGGGAAAAATACCTTTCGGCAGAAACGTGTTAAATATGTACTACATAGTCTGCGAACACTATGGTTTGCCGTTTCGCGCTACTAGTTGCTGTGGTAGCAGGTTTTATGTTATTAGTGGGTGCAGTAGAGGTAATTAACAGGGGTGCTGAATTGTCGATCGGTTTTGCGGATTACCAAGCCACACATCATTTCGAATGAACAGCTCCTGCGAAAACTGGTCTGGAGGTGGTATCTACCTTAGTCAAAAGACGGCGGTGGAGATGGTTCGGTCATGTCTGCAGGATGGATCCCAGTTCGCATACGAATGTAGCCATTCACTGGCTTCCGAAAGGTAAACGAAAAAGGGGACGGCCCAAGGAAACTTGGCGCAGAACGTTGGAACGCGAACTACATGTACAAGGATTCACGGTGCAGACGGCAACGGAAGCATCGGCAGACCGGAACTACTGGCGTGGGGTTGTCTTCGCCTCATGTGCCACCCGGCACGGAGAGGACTGAGTGAGTGAGCGAGGGTCAACTGTCTCGTTCATGAGACAGTGTAATTCCTACCGTATTGGTCAATAACAATTGTATTTGGGAACGGCTGAATTATACCAAAGGGTCCAGAAAAAGAAGGACGAACACCTTGCTTTGAAATGTCGTTTCGAAGAAAAATATACTGGCAAAGTGCAAACTCCTTTGGAACGTGTGACGATTTCGTCTAAAGACGCGAAGGTGGTGCGTAGAAACCGCTCAAACAAAGTCACAAGTGCACGATGTAATCTCCATCCATAAATTATGATCGCCTAGCCAAGGCGACATACTCACCAGGTAAAGCGATTTTACGGCCGAATATTAATTCAGCGAGGGTGGCTTGCAAAGGGGTTTTAATGGTTGACCTTGAACTTGAAGGACGATTGGTGGACTTCGGTCAAGTCAGTACCTCCGTAAGCCATTAGCGTGGCCTCGAGTTGCCTGTGCAACCGTTTCACCATGCCATTCGCCGCAGCTTTGTAGGCAGTAGTTCGGTGATGTTGGCAACCCAGATTAGACAGCAATTTACTGAAGGCGCCATCGAAATGGGAAACTTGGTCCGTGGTATCAATACCTGGGCAACCGAACTGTGCCACCCAACGTTCGAAGAAAACGTGCTCAAATGTTTCGAAAGAGCAGTTGTCTAGCGGAATGGCTGCATACCAACTGGTGAACTGATCAATGCAGCTGATGATGTATGTACGGCCATGTGACGGTGGTAACAGGTCGACTAAATCTACGTGGATGTGAAATAAGCGTTCATTCGGTTCGACAAAAGTTCCTAATGGAATCATGGTGTGTTGGTGGATTTTCGTGCGTTGGCATTCAACGTATGCCTTAGCCATTGCCAGACGTAAACAGGGGGTTTCAGCCAAATAAATCTACCCGTAGTTAGTTTAACGCTAGCACGAATACCAGGATGAGAAGAATTATGTAGGGCATCAAACACTCGCAGTCTGAATGCAGATTGGTTAAGTGGATGAGGGAGCGGTTAGCGATAAGTCGCAAAAGATATCACCCGAACCGTTGGTCACGGGTAAAGGCCTGATATCAAGGGAAGATGAATCTCTGAGCTGTGCGAGTTTATTATCGACAGCTGCGCTGCAGCGATTTTGCTGAGGTCGAGAAAGGATAGCAAATCTATGACGCCTATTTCTAGAGAGTGCATCCGAGACTGGATTTTAGGCACCTGAGATGTGTCGTATATCAGTCTTGAATTGACTTACAAAATACAGGTGTCTCCTCTCTCTAGGGTAGTATTCATCCGCAGATCTGCTTATTGAGTGAATTAGGGGCTTGTGATCATTAAACACGTTAAACTATATGCCCTCCATAATGTGGCTATAATGTTCGACCCCAAGATATATTGCCAATAATACTCGACCGAATGTTCTATACCGAGTCTCAGCTTGTTGAAGTCCCTTCAAGTAAAACAACTTCGGAAGCCATGACCCATCAACATTCATTTGTAGAACTGCGGTGGATGCGTCCTTGAATAGTAATAGTAGCCTATCAGGCTTATAATGCTTCAGTGATTTGATCTCGGCGATATGAATTGTTGATTTGGCTTCGTCCGTTAACGAAAACGAGTGAGCAAATCCATTAATGGATGAGAGACGCGCGCACATTGTGGGATGAAACGACGTTAAAAGTTCACCGGTCCATGAAATCGCTAAAGATCCTAAAAGCTGGTGGGCTCTGCGAATTTCAGGATTGTTCCTATATTTTCTTCCAGTAGTCCGATAACTAAAGCCCAGACTCTATAACCTAGGAAATCGACTGCGGTCTGACCGAAGCTGCAATTTGTCGAGTTGATCGTAACCCCAGGTCTGGAAAAACGACAGAAAAGCGAAGCCTGGTTAAGTATATGGCTTTTTAGAGGTTCTTGAATATAGTAGATGGAGTTGTAGGTAAGCAAAATCGAGGCTTCAGCAAACCTGATCCATCATTCGTTGGAAGGTTTAATCCGCAATGCGCAGACCGACAGGAAGACGTACAAACTCGTAGAGTAAAAAGGGTGTGGTAACAGCGGTCTTCGGGATGTTTACTGCGGCTACTGGGATTTGTGTTTAAGCCTCATTGAAAATGGTACACCCTTATATACTAACTGTCAAGTCTTGAATATTCAGAATGGGGTACATATCGGTTACGTCGAATTGTTTAGACTACGGTAATCGCCACACGGGTGTCAATCGTTCAGGGTTTTCTTCTTGGCTATATTGAGGTGAGATGACCAGGGCCTACTAGATTGCCGTATAATGCTTAATATGTAGTGAGGAATGGATTCTGAGGCTGCGTGTATTCCCGTTATATCCACATACAATTTTGACTCCCAGACAACCACAGAAGAACGAAAACCGTGCGTAGACAAAGAGTGTATTGTATTTAATGTGAGGTTAACAACAATAAAATTCGAATTACAAAATTATTGATTACGATTGATTAAATATTTAAACCGTCACCACAAATACAAGTATGTGAAAGAACTCCGTGGGCGCGATCTGCAGCATCTATGGCGGTGATATACTCGGTGTTGGCTCAGTTTCAGTGTGCCTTGCAACAGCAATGAAGTGGTCAACGATGTTATACTTGTATGCCACTCTTGTATAAGGTTCTTACAAAGAGCCATATATATATATATATATTAGGTCATGTGGAAATTACATACTTTATTTTGGCGGGGTTTTGTTTCAAATTCTAATTTTTCATTTCATTTTGACAGGTATAATATTTGTGCTTCTATTTCATTAGAGCCACTAAATCGAGTAGATGATTACATATGGTTCAGTTTCACAAATATTTAAAGCAAAACGAACATCTGAATTGCTCACGGCGCTTCTGATTATCTGGAAAAGTGTCCTTCATCTTATCTGACTATACTGAAATATGTGGCAAACATTATTTCTATAACGTGGTTTACTGTGTTTCTACACAACGCGACTCATGACATCCGCCACTGCATAATTCTCAGAGACGGAATTCTCTTCTCAAAATATTTTGAAACATGATCTATTGAACGTTGATTAATTGGTGTTCAGTGACTCAATCCCGGATTTTGTCCCAAAGTATTAACAAGCCATGGCTTCAGCGTATTTATACATGTATAAACATTTTTGCCTATCTTTTTGAATCTGTGGTCACTGTAAAGTTAGTTCGGTTTGTGAGTGATCACATCGCTAACATTTGTTTTATTATCTACAACCTGCGTTCGAGAACTCTTCGCGTGTGTGTTAAACAGACCCTTTCAGAGCCGTTCGCAATTCAGTGTGGAGTACCTCAGGGTTCCGTTCTTGGCCCGCGTCTATTTTTGTTGTTTATCAATGACATTGGAGGATACGTGAAATCACCGTTTCTCCTATTTGCGGATGATATCAAGATCTGGCGCTCCATAGATTCGTCTGACGATACGTCAAAACTGCAATCCGATCTAGACTCATTGCATGAATGGTCAACGATCAATCGCTTACCATTCAACATTGAAAAATGTCACGCATTACGTGTTCGCTTTCCTGGCGACCCTAGGTATATTCTAGGTGGCAAGATCCTCACTGTCACAACGCAAGAAAAGGATCTCGGAGTGATCGTGCAACATGACTTGGGCTGTTCTGCTCAGTGTAAAAGTGCTTCAACCGTAGCTAATAGAAACGTTGGGCTCTTGAAGCGGGCATTCGGAACCATCGATTCACGTCTCTTCCCGCTTCTTCTTCAGGCGTACGTCAGGCCACACTTAGAATATGCTATTTCTGTCTGGAAACCATGGTTGAAGCGTGACCAGCACGCGTTGGAACAACCACAGAGACGTTTTACCAAGCTTGTCAAAGGGCTTGGCCTCGCCAGCTACCAAGAACGTCTAACAACACTGAGATTGTTTCCAACGGATTACCGTCAACTCCGAGGCGATCTGATTCTTACGTATCGGATATTGACGGATGAAAATCACCCATGTAGGCGAATGCTAGAATTGGCACTGCCCTCTGGAAATCGTGGTCATCCTCTCAAGCTAGCGCATCGGCACAGTAGACTGGACTGCCGGAGACAATTCTTCGCCATTCGGATTACTCGTGCTTGGAATGCCCTGCCCCATTCTGTCGTTTCTGCCCCATCTCCCACTATTTTTAAAGAACGCATTGACATTCATTTCTATAACGCATTGCACAATTTTTAATCATAATTTTGTTATTATGATCTCTGTGATACTGCACCATTTTTTCTCTCTCCACAGCGTTTACTTCCCACTCAATATGAATTACTTTTCTCCTCTCTGGACTGTGGACATTTTTCCCGACCCAATGTGTTAACTATCCTGTGGTTATTCTATCAAGCTTGTAGCTTTTATTTCCACAATACACTATTGACTATTGATTAACCCTAGCAGGTTGTAGCGAGTACCCAATCCGGCTGTAGAAATAATTGAAGTCAAAACCCTTTCCATATTGGTATAGAATCTCAGATAACCTTTAAAGAGGCTTATAAACCTGCGTACTTGACGCTGGTGTAATCACGATTGGCTATAGAATTTTAAAATACATACCACCGCTCGGCAAAAGCGATCATGTTAAGATAAGCTTTGAAGCGGTACTGTGTTTTCACAAACCTTTTGCTCGCCCAAGACGCAATTTTAGGCTTGTATACGGGTTTACTCCTACAGACTTCAAAATCGTCCTTTCAGTTCTCCAACGATTTCAATGTAAGTAAAAACTGGGATAGAATTTGTAAGTATCTCAAGGAGTTGCAAGGCAATCACGCTCCGCTGCAAGTCGTGAAAAAGCATCAAAGGCTGCCCTGATAGACACCTCGAGTTTGTCGGTTTACCCGTAAAGGGGATCGTTTACGGCTGCAATATAAGCTATCTCTCACTTCTGGTTCTTGGGTCCGCTACAAAACCGCTCGGAACGCTTGTGTTAAAATACAGCGTTTGCTCAAACAGGAGTTTGAGTTATCCTTAGCTATGGATCCTAACTCCAATCCGAAAAGATTTTATACCTATGCGCATTCAAAAGACAAAACCAGCGAAAGCATTGGAGATTTGAAACTGGAGGACGGAACAGTAGCTAATGCCGACCTGTCTACGGCGACTGCTTACTCCAGGTTCTTCAGTGGCATTCAGAGACGTGATAATTTTTTAAATGCTCCGTCTAGGTCGTTTAATCTACTACCTGGTGCTCCTGCACTAGATGAGATGTCATTCAATGAAGCCGAGATGTATGACGCACATCCATGTTCGCGTCAACAAAGCTGGTATCCACTCAATTTCGCTAAGGAATCTCACCCCACTGCTTACAGTACCTTTATGCAAGCTCTTCAATTTATGCTTGAACCTGGGAGTGGTTCCTAGTGAGTGGAAAAAGGTATAATAGTACCAATACACAAGGGTTGTTGCAGGTCAACTCTTGGTAACTATAGACCTGTCAGCCTGACTAGCATCGTCTCGAAAGTATTCGAAAAACTACTACGTGATAAAATCTGTCAGCATCTTTGTCGGCATTGTCTACCGACTGTAACGCACCGTGGATAACTTATAGGTAGATCCTGCCTGACTAGCCTTCTTAGTTTTCTGCCACTAAAAGGATGGATGAAGGAAGCCTGTCGAAGCCCTGTACCATGATTTCAGCAAAGATTTCGATTCCGTAAATCACCGCCTTTGAGAGATTAAGCTAGCAGCAATAGGCATACGGAGTAGTCTACTTGTTTGGTTAAAGGCATTACAGGTAGGACATTCAGAGTTCTGGTAGGATCTACACTATCGAACTAAACCGACGTGATCATTAAGGTACCCCAAGGGTCGGTACTTGGCCCTCTTCTATTCCTGATTTTTATTGATGACTTGTCGTCTGTATTGAAGTTCCCATGCTTCATTTTTGCGGATGATGTGAAGTTCATCGGATCAACGGATAAAGATATCGTGATGCACGATCTTGAACGGGTCATAAACTGATCATACCAGTGGGACCTCCAACTGAACCTTAATAAGAGCCAACTTTTATCAGCACTGGTTGATAAGATTTAAGTCCAAGTGCCTGGAAATTCTCTCATTGTTAACGCCACAGCGTGTTAAGGATTTCTGGAGTACTAGTTAGGACTGACTTCAAATGGGAGGACCAATGCGCCGTTGAAGGTCAACGTGCTCGCAAAGTGCTTTTTCGACTGGGATCCGTGCTGTCCAACAGAATACTCGATTTATTCCTTTCCTTTTACAAGGCATTGGTTCGGCTGCTTTTAGAATATTGTCTAGGCTTTGTGCCCTTACTACAAGAAGGACATCGTTTGACTCGAAAGCGTACAGTGTCTCGCAACTCGCATGAAGTCCCTAGATCTGTTCTCATTTACGCGCCGTCGGCTGAGAGGCGACTTAATTGAAACCTTTAAGCTCATGAAGGGGTTAAGCGGCGTTATCATGAACGACTTCTTTCCATTAAGTCCCGAGCTGGGCACCTGCGGGCATTCACTCAACATGGCTAAGGAGCGATGTAGACTAGTCTCCCGGAAAAACGTTTTCAGCCTCAGGGTGGTAAATTTCTGGAACCGGCTTTCAGAAGAACTTATATCCTGCAGTTCTGTCGCGAGATTTATGAATGGTGTGGACCGCATCTGGGGTAAGCTTTTTCCTGAATACTTCCCCTAATTGCTATGCAAGATTAGGTAGTTCTCCATTTTCAGCGTTATTCGGCAAATAAAGTTAATGCTAGAGTTCTATTTTTTAATACACAACTCTTCTTTAGCTGACCTCTCACCGTACTGGTAAAGAGAAATTTATTTTTATTTTTCCAGCATTATTCATAATTAGGTGCTTCCTAAATACAAACAAGATAATCTCTTGGCGTCGCGATCGTCGCGATATCCAACTCACAATAAGAAAAAAACGTTTCGGCAGTGCTGGTTGGTTTTGTGCAGCTTTTCACCGAAAGAAATTCTGGACGCTCGATTCGCTCGTTAGCCACTTACTGTCCTGTGCAACTGAGCTGATGTTACTCCATCGAGTCGCAATTATGTTCATTTTTATGATGTTGTATCTTATTTAGAACAATAGTTTACTACAGTAAAAAACGCTTACAAGCTTGAAGATAACCACATGATATTTTGTACATTGGGTCGTATATGATTGGCTAGAAGGCCTAATAGCGAGCCTGACTCGCTTATGGACTACAAAATACTTGGACCTCTGTTGGTTTTGTATAGGAAGATCACGCGCTCTAACGCATTATGATCCACCACGTCCTCCGTAGAAGCCTAGAAAATTTGTGAGATAGAGAAAGAAAGGAAAAATAATCATGACGAGAAGTTGAGAAAATGTAAGTGAGTGTCGAAGCGATGCTTAAAGATAGGAAGAGATGGTGCGTCTACGATTTCGGTAGGAAGAAAATTCCAGAGTTTGCAAATTCGAAGGTAGAACTAGTAACGGCGACAATCCAATCTATTCTGCTGTTGTGCAATTTCGAGGTGGTGACTGCGGTTTTGATTTGAGTGAGACAATGGCAATATTGATTTGCAAGGAAGCGGTTCTGTGATGATTCGATACGCTAGAAGCACATCTCCTCTGACGGTACGGTATCATTGAGAATAAGTTGCTTGTACGCAGTCGATCCTCGTAGCATATAAATTTTAGCCCATTGACAAGCTTTGAGGCGCTACGTTGGGGTGATTCTTGCATGCTAATGTCCTTACCATGCTAAGGCGACCATGCTTGAACTGCATACTCTCGATGCGGTCGAACATATGCTTTGAACAAACGAGTCGAAAACCCGCCGAAGCAGGCCAACATTTCGATTAGCTATAGTGACCGCACGATGTGTTTGAACAGAACATCCCAAATCAAAACGCGTCAAAACACCGGGTCTTTTTCTCAACTGACCGATTTCTAGCTGCTCGTCTCCGAGAACATAAGTATGCGCGCAGGCGTGCCGCAGAGGTTAAACGTGGCATTTCGATGCATTAATTGAACGATTATTTTCTTGAGAGCATTTGAATAACGCAACTAGGTCCATCTGTAAGGCTTGCTGGTCATTTATGATGATTGTGATCTCCAAATTTTGATATCATCAGCAAATAAAAGAAATGGAGATTATATTACTTGGCTGATGTCTTTATAAAAATAAGAAAAACTCGTGGTCCAAGATTAGATAACTGAAGACTGAACAAAGTTTTGATAAAAACCTCAACTATCAACAATATTAAGTTAGCCGAGTCAGTCTTTCAAGCAGCTGTTCCAACGATCTGATGTATCGAACCATACACACTTGCTTGAAACCTTCCTAGTACGCTCAACTGGCCAACTCTATTCTGACCGGAAACAAGCTCCTTCAAACGCTCTTGTGTTAATGGCTGACCTTTCACTTATTTTCCGTTCCATATTTGTTGATTCGGCATGTTAATAATTTTGATTTCAGGCACGCATTGTCCCAACCATCGGAGAGCATATTAGAATTTGTGAATGAACTTGTGTGCCTTTTAAGTATGTATGTATGAAATCACAAGCCTGATCCAGGTAAAGTTTCTCGGCGTCGTGGACTGCTAGACACTGTCAGGTTGTCCAGGCCTAAACAGATGTAAGAAAAGAAAATAGACTGCGTCACTTTTTGTGGCCACAGTATCGTGATCTAATACATTCATATTCTGTTTCGATTCGTTTGATGAGTATTCACAATCGGTCAGGCATTTCGATAAGTCTTCTCACAGTTTCAAGCGCATTTTTTCAATCATCCAACCGTTGGCTTATCTTAACTTAATCCTCTTTACTCCGGTTGGCCATGGGGTTGCAACAACATTACAGTAACGGACTCCATTTACTACAGTATCGTTTATGTTGTTTCAATGGGTTTCGCCTTGATATCGACGTGTATTTTCCGGTTCTCTTTGAGTAACCATATTTCCTTTGATTTTTGGGTTCCAGTCTTGTGACGTCGACTGGTTTTCGAGCTATGACATATCCAAATCCATGTTTGTTTTTTGATGTCACATGTGACAAGGTTTGATTGGTTTTTCAATAGTTTAGTGTTGACTTCCAATCCATACCACCAAAAATAATTAAGAGAATAACCTGGTGATGGAAAAGAAACTGAAATATACGGGAACGTACACGGAAATATTTTGGACACATTGTTTTCATAGTTCTTGATGCGTTGGGTTGTATAACCTAACGCACGGATTTGCAATTGTGCAGTATTCCCGTAATGCGCAGGCAACGCCGTGCTAAATTGATTTGGAGGTACTGAGTTGCATGCGAAAACACGCTGGGGTCTCACTGCTATTTTCTCATTTTCTTTTATATTCGTCTAGGCTAGGAAACCTGTCAGAATCTTAGCCCACGTGCAGTCTGTCTGTGCTGCACTTTACCTGCATTCAGTCTTGTGATTTCATGCGTAGGTTGTATATCAGCCTATCAAACAAATTTCCTACGGTCAGTGGCATGCTACAATAGTTTTTAATTTCTTTATATTTTTTATCCATTTTTGTTATTAACGCTACGATTCTCGAAAAATCCCATTTTTCTCTTCCTCTATCGTTTCGTTGAACAATACAATACCTGTACCAAATTGTGCGCATATATCTACTGCTATATGTATATATCTTTTGCGACGCCACATCCCGATTACCGTAGATCTCTGGGAGGGCCAAAGCGTCACATGACATAGACAGTGGAAGAGCCCAACCAGTAACTTTTCCAAAGTCGTCGTAGCACGTCTTCCGGGTTTGGGTCCCCGCGATCAGATATCGCAGTGATTAGTTACGCTTCAGGATATGTCCCAAAACCTTGGTCATTGGCAGTCCTAAACTGAGCATCTTAAAGTGTTTGTTTAGCCTTGTATCTTGTCAACTGGAGTGCGAGGAAAGTTTGTTGTGATCCACGGCAATGAACCTGTCGTGCTGATATGGCTCTACTCCTTCACGAAACTTGATTGAATGCCTGCTCTACTCGAGGAGAAGGCACCTCATCCCACCTTGTTTGTGCTTACTCTTCGATAGATTCCGCAGCTTGTTAAGTCCTCCATTCCCTATCTTTTAAGAATTTTTTAATGATTCATGGCGCTTAAGCATCCGGTACATGCTACCGGTGAAATGTCATCCCTGATGGTGATGATCTGCCTAATATGTATTTCCAAACTAAATTAACCTTTTGTTACGTGCACTCGGTGTTGATCAAACTCGCTTATTTTTTATTATTATATATCTGTTGTTCGGTAGCACTTTGTTTTTGATACCGAAGCGTTGTCAGGCCAAATATATAAACCTTAGGCTAGTTTTGGAATTATTGTTTAAGTGTTTCTGGCAATAGAGAGCTTGCTACAGATGCTAAGAATATTATAATTTCTTTATATAGCGTAGTTTTTGTTATACGCTACTGTGGTCGAGCTAATTCGACCCACTCATTCACATCGATTATAAGCTCGTACACATGAGCTTGCGAAGACCAACGTTAAAAGATCACAGTATCTATTGCGTGATCGTGAATATGCCAGTTGCAAAAGCATTTTTGATGAAATTGTAACATAGAGGTCTACAGCACAGGTTTTCATCCAACGCTGTGGTGTGTATCTGACAAATATACCGTTGAGGTTGATTTCCAAATTTCGTCGCGGTCTGTCTCATTTTTCGGTTTTTATCAAATTCCTTTATCATAATGCTGTTTCTTCACGGTATTTCTTATGTGGAGTGGCCTGAAAGGCGTTTTTTTCTTTGGTTTCATAAATATGGAGTGTCAAAGTTTTAAAAACCGTTTGAGGCGTAAGGATTGCAGTATGAGTATGAGTATGAAAGCACAATCCTCGTCCAGGCAAAGTGCCGCACAGACTGTACGTGGGCTAAGATACTGTCAGGTTGCCCAGGCCTAGACAGATATGAGAAAGAAGAACAGGAAATGGTAGTGAGACTCGCCTGTTTCAGCATGCAGCTCACTACCTCTGGTCAATCAGTTTAGCACGGTGTTAGCCATACAGCACAAAGTACTGCACGATTGCGCATCCGTGCGGAGGATTGCAGTAAACCGCTTTCGCTTACTGCCCTGCTGCATGCATATTAGGCGACCTTATTTATCACTCCCGGCGACCGATTCTCTTTTGAGTTGGTTTTTGTATTTATAGTCATTGTTGTATGCTGAATAGAATACTGCTACGTCACCGATGTCTAGTCAGGAGAAAAATTAAGGTTCTTGGCGAAAAGCCTTTGGCTAAAGTGCCTGATTGAAAAGGTAGTAGGTTGAGTTTATCTGACCTCTATAGTTGTAGCTTGTTTTTAATTGCTTTAAATATCCAGTCGTATTTCAGTCTTTCATGTGCTTTTTCAAGATTCTAGTAGCAGTTTTAGCATACAGTATGTAGGTGGCTGTTTTCTCTCCGTTTGCTGAAGTGGCCTTTTTCTTGAGTAGATTCCTAGTTTTGCTGTCGCAATGTATGGGTTTGGCCTTACGGCAGTCTGAACCCGCTGTCGTTGTGGCGTGTAAGTGCGGGAAAGTGATCAGCACAATACAACTCATCGTTTTTCAAACTATTTTCAAAGCCATGTTACATAACAACTTTGTCTGGTTTACAGCATTTGGCTGAGATTTACAGCCTCTGGTGAGCAGTCATATCTGCTGATTTGATCCGATTATGTCTGTAAGTTGTTTTGATTTTCTATTAATCATGCATCAGCAACCACAAGTTCATACGAGCATATTGAAAAAGAACGGTCTTCCGAAACTCGATTCCACCAATCATGTTGATCTAAAAGCCACACTGCGAGAAAGTAATGGCGATCGAGAAGTGAATGGTGATTCTCAAATTCTCAATGGATATGCCACAAAGCCCAGTGATAGAAAAACTAACCCTGATGCATACGTTGGCTTTTCTAATCTACCGAATCAGGTACGTTTGCATTCATGCTTATTTTTAGGTGTATCGAAAAGCGGTACGTCGAGGATTCGAGTTCAATCTAATGGTCGTCGGAGAAACCGGCCTCGGAAAATCTACATTTATCAACTCTCTTTTCTTGAGCGATATTTATAACAATGAAAACCATTGTCCCAATACACACCTAAAGAAAACTACGTCAGTTAATTCCCAAACATTTATTTTAAAAGTACGTTTTGCTTCCTTTTATTCTAACTTTCGTAGGAACAGGGTGTCCAATTGCGGCTTCAACTTATCGATACTCCTGGTTTTGGTGACGCGGTTGATAACACCAATTGTTGGCAGCCCATTCTGGACTATATTAATACGCGTTATGATAATTATTTGCGCAATGAAAGCAGCGTTAATCGCGTTCTTGATTCATTGACCGATCAACGAGTGCATGCTCTGCTATACTTCTTGGCACCCACTGGTAAGTTGATGGCGTGTTTCTGGTATCTTCGCTATTAACACAATGTTCACCGTATCCATTTGTATAATCTGATTGCTGATCACAATTCTATCTCGTTCTGTCTCGGAAAGCAAGTTTCAACATTATTCCGTGGCGATATTTCCTCCATTTTCTCGCATATCGATCCTCTGTTACAGCTTACTTATAGTATTGCTGAATTTCCTAGGTGCATCATATGAAGGACGCCTGTTGGCTGGCAGCTTGCTACTTTGTTGAAGATTAATGGCTTTCGCATTGCTGCCGGAAAATTTTTGGAAAATAGTAAAATTGATTTGAGTACCACTCATACTCCTTGCAAATGTTACCAGTTTATTAAATGTTTGATTACCTTTAATGAGAATTTGGCTTCCAAAGATACCGATCATTGCTATTCTGTATAGCATGTAACAAAGTGACTGCATCGTTGTCCACGCTAAGCGCGATATAAAACAACTGCTGTTTTACAGACTTTTTTTTAACAATTTCTATTGGTATTACTGCGGTTGATTATTGCGAACTTTCGATGTTTCGTAAGTGGAGCAGAAATATAAAATGATTCGATTGTTTTTCGCCAATCGCGACGTTTCGAAGTGTGACACATAGAGACTCTTTTGGTCTCCCTCTGGGAATTTGTTCCGTCATCACGTTTTGACCGAACAACAGACTTCTATGCTCATTCTGTCTGTCATTTAAATGTCTTTATTAGATACATAAGGTTTCGTGAACTTTTTAATCTCTGTCATTCTCTCCCATTACCTGTATTTTCTAAATTAGGCCACACTGTAAAGCAGCTGGATATCGAGGTCCTTCGCCGAATTCAGGGAAAAGTCAACATCATTCCAGTGATAGCTAAAGCCGATACACTCACCACGGAGGAATGTCGACAATTCAAAGACTTGATACTTAAAGAACTGGCCGCTCACAAGATCCGTACATTCTCGTTTCCGGATCCATCCGATTTCATTGGTGAGTGCTCACTGGTTGATTACTCTCACAAGTCATTAAGCGTTCAATATTGAACAGACCCTGGGGCGTTTTTACATTCACCGTTTCTTCAACACCCCACTGCCCAGTTAACTTTCTCTCTCGCATACACGTTAATTTGTTGCCCGCTTTTGACCATCAACTATTATCGATTACTTTTCCTTGGTTCGACTTCGTTGTGACAGTTGGGCTCGATGTGAAAGTGGATTGCATCGTTGCATCCTGAACCAATCACGTTTCTGCCCCAGTCGTGTGACTTGCTATGCTGGTTCGCTCTTAGTGTACCGATTGTTTATTTAATGTCACCTTGTATTCGTTTCACCCAAGTCATCTCTTTGTGCACTTTAGATTGTGTTTGGTTGTCTTACCACCATTACCACTTTTGTCTCTATCGCTCCTGTTATGACTGTGCTAGATCTTCGTTGCACTCATGAGGAACGATTGAATTTATCGGTTGAATCCCACATTTTACAGTACAACCCAATAGAAAAATGTTGAATGGGATGAGTGCTTACCAGATTTATTCTGGTTTTGTTTGTGATTTATTGCTTCTTGCATTTGCTGTAACCTACTTTCAGCTGTTAGAATATTCTTCTCGACTGCAGATTTTTCAGCGCACTGACGTAGGCTACCACCAACGCCACCATAAGCAACTTGGATCTAGCTATTCTCTTTTTTCTATACGCGTTTTCATTGATCATTTAAATTTTTATCTTCGTTTAGTTATAACTTGCTTTTTGAGCATCCCTCTGATCTGTCATCATCATCATCATCATCAAAGACAGCATTACACCGGTAGCGCATACCGAATGCTTAACTGCCACACAACCATGAAAAAGTAAAAGCCTAAAAGATGAAGAAGGGTTGGACTTAAATAGCCACAGATTTGATAGAAGAGTAAGCACAAACAAAAGGGGCAGAGGTGCCTACACCTCGAATGGAACATGCATTCAAACAAGTTTCGTGAACGAGTAGAGCGACATCAGCATGGCAGCTTCCTTGCGGCTTTCACTGTCATGCATCATAACAAGCTTTTCTCGTCACTCCGCTTGACAAAATACAAGGTTAAGCAAACACTCCAAGAAGATGCTTAGTGCAAGACCGCCATTGAACACGGTTTCTGGACATATCCTGAAGCGTAACTAGCCATTGCGATATCTGATCGCGGGGACACCAGCCTGGAAGACGCGCTGCGCCTACTTTAGAAAGGTTACTAGTAAGGGTTTATAACTGCCTATGCCATGTGACAGTTTGGCCTCCCCGAGATTTATGCCAATCAGGATGTGGTGTCGCAAAAAGAATCTGTTTCGGAACTCCGTGGTCCGGCATCCGTAAGACGTGACCTAACCAGCGTAACCTATGTAGGTTGATTTGCTTCTCTATATCAACATGACTACCGAACAACTTATTTCGGAGAGCATCGGTGCGCATACGATTGTAACAGCTAACTCCTAGAATGCTGCGGAGACACCGGTTGTCAAATACTTGGAGACGCTGAAAGTGTTCTTTATGTAGGGTCCCGGTTTCGCACCCATATAGTAACACAGCTCGAACTGTCGCTTTATAGACTCTACCCTTGAGTAACAGAGACACAACCATGACTATTACTACGAAACCCTCTGATCTGTAATAAAAGAATAATTTGATTCCATGGTTGTGATTTGGCAAGTGTGTGCCAATTTTTTCTGTTCGTCCTTATCCTTATGACTTGTCCAATTTCCTCTGCTTGTTATTTTCTTATGGTGTTTAAACCCCGCAATGCAATCAATGTCATTATTGGCATGATCTGACTTCTAAGCCCTCTATTCCTTTCCTCCGTTTTTCGTCTATTTTCTGTCTGCTTGTCTTCCTTCTTCCGGCCTCCTAGCCAAACATTTGTTCATCACGTGCGCACGCACCCGGTGCACTGGTCGCAATCGTAGCGTCTACTTTTGTCACTGGTTTGTTTATTGATACTTGGACCAAATCTTCCAAATTATCCGCTTCGCGACTGTATTGGCGTGTGTCGGTAACAAACCGAAGAACTGAGGTACAACATCATGGTGCAATGTGTGCTTGTCAGCTGGTTGTTTGGTGGTTATCGGCTAAACGATTTTTGCCTCGGATTCATACATAACACTACTTGTGGACATCAACGCTGTATGGTTGAGCTGTTTTTGTTCCGTTATTTTGGTCCATGTGACAAAAATGTTTCCCTTTTGCTCGGAGGCGTTATCCTCTCACTCACTATTGCCACAATCGTTTCACCCTAGTCATCAGGGTAAACGCATTTTCTCCCGAAATTTTGTTCTCAGCGATTATTTGCCCCTTGTATAGTCTATTCAAGAGGATGCTGGCCAATAAGAACTATTGTAAGCGTATTGAACATGTTTGATTTAAGATGTAGACATCTCATTACCGCGCGTCTATTCCTAATCTTCTTTAAATTCAGTATCTATTATGCCCCACCCTCCCTCACTTTTTAAGATTTTTAACCTGACATAGTATGGTATGATATGGTATGAAAGCACAAGCCTGATCCAGGCAAAGTGCCGCACAATCAGAGACTGTACGCGGGCGAAGATACTGTCAGGTTGCCCAGGCCTAGACAGATATGAGGGGGGAAATAGAAATGGTAGTTAGACTCCAGCGTCTTTCAGCTTTCAGCTCACTACCCATGGCCAATCAATTTAGCACAGTGTTAGCCGCACAGCACAGCACGATTGCACATCCTGGCATGGTTGTATTGAAGTTTAGTCCTCAATACTTGATACCGGTGTAATGTTCTCCGTGATGATGATGACGGAAAAAAAGTATTCTCTAAACCTGTCTTCACTTTCAACTTCGTGTTCTGTTACTCAATGTGGTTTCGCTCAATTTCGGGGACACTTGTTCGCTCCCGTCACAAATTTCATAACCACTTTTCCCCAAATCATACATTGTTGCCAAGTGTTTTCGCGTTCATTTACAATTCAAATATTTTAAAACTATTTTGGACCTTTGCTGCACCACTGATTTTGCTGTCCAACTGAAACATTTGTATGTTGGGACATGTTCCCCCAATCGCAGCCAATTCGCTGTTCACCTTAGAGGAATGCAGTAAATTTTGCAGATTGGGGTGAACGAGTTCTGTGCCGTTTCATTGTCCTTCAATGTTTGTACAATTTCTAATCTTATTGCACGATAACCATGTTTATCTGATTCTCTCGGGTTCTTAACGCTTTTCTTTCGTGATGACCCCAAACTTCATTGCGGTTTGCCGTTCCTCAACTTTTTCTGGTTCTAATCAGATTCTTACTCTGTCGAAGGAGCACAAAAGCTTGACACCGTTGCTGTATTTCGTTGGTCTGGTGATGATAAGTCACTTGTAACTACCATTTGTGTTAATGTATTCACGCAGCACTGTCCATCTAAAAACTAGCCGTATTTCAGACACTTTGTATTCATTTCTGGACACAGATTTCTATCTTCAATCACATGTGTTCCTAGCACTTAGCCAGTACGTTTACCTTCTGGCCGTTTTCGTTTCTCCAATTCTTGCCATTCCCTTGTGTATGCTGTCAAACAGGAATCACTTCCCCTGTAGACAATTTCCTGCAACCAAATGTCTGCACTTTTTTACAACACGTCCATGTTTGAAATCTGTTAGATTATTTTCTGGGATACACTAGGACTTCAGTAGGTGGGATGGATTTCTGAACTTTACGGGAAATTAATTGTCAGCCCCGAACGAAGCCTCCTCTTCAATTATTTTCACTTTTGATTAACACACGAATTGATTCGTTCGCGTAGTCCGATTATCGCTCCAGGTTTGTTAAAAATGCATCATTTTTTAATTAAGTGTGTATACACACACTGGCTTAAGCAACTCAAGGCTTTGACTGTTGAAATCGCTGCAGTTGGGGTGATCCGTCTCACAGGTTCAAAAGATGAGAATTCGCAGTGGCTTCTCACCCTTAATGATATGACTGAAAGTCATGTTGTGGACTTATTCTTGGAGTGTTTGATTAATTTTGTCTGCTGTCAAGTGAATTGGCGAGGGAAGATTGTTATGATGCGTGGCAGTGAAAGCCTCGAAGAAGCTGTCATGCTGATGTTGCTCTCCTGGTTCACAACATTTGTTTGAATGCATGTTTGATAAGAGGTGTAGGCACCTCATCTCAATGCCTCTGTCCCATCTTTATAGGTTCAGTGGCTTTTTAGGTCTCACCTTTCCCAAAGGTAGTCATAGCCGGGGTGACAGTTGGGATAAGCTCCCACTGTTTATAAAATGCTCTCATATGGCTACCCGAGCCCGGCGGAACTGCTACTACCAACAGGAGTAGGGGGCGAGTGACTGGCGCTTGAAAACCAGTTTGCTTCGGGCAGATGGAGCTCGTTAGCCTGGGAGGGCATTGCATCTAAGGGGAAAAAACCCTGATTCTAAACCTCCGCTGCCTTGCCGGATACCCGATCGCGGGAAAGGCTTCGGGAGAAAACCCTGAGGAAAACTTAGAACAGAGTCTGGTAGACGGTTCGTTGGTGCACACCACCTCTTTTTGGCAACTCCCTGATGCCTTGCAGGTAGCACGTGGTTGTGCAAAGGCTAGAGAAGCTGACTCGAACAAACGCCTAGTGGTGCTGGGGACGCTGCTTTGTACCCAAATTCCCAAGAATCTTCATTGAAGCCGACTCATCCTCCAGGAGGAGATAGTCGCACACAAGTTACCTTTTCCTACCTTTTTGGAGTTTTCACCATGATATGGTTGTATGGCAGTTAAGCGCGCTCAGTACTTGTTGCCGGTAAAATGCTGTCCACAATGATTATGACATATGCTGCTATAGTAACGTATTGATGAAACGTAAGTCTAAACTCGCTGTCGGGCGCTGACCGATGTGACTGGATTTTAGATGCACTAAACGACATCACATTTTGTAACGCTTTGCATTGTTAATGCAACCCGTGCGTTTCCTGCGAACCGGTTATCGATCACAAGTGCCAATATTCAAGTACCACAACCCTTTACTCACTCAACCTTGAACTCACGATTCGAGTGCTCTTAACGAGGTCAATCAATCCGCAGTCGAAAGCTCGTCCGCCGTTTCGTAACTTGGATTCACGATGCCTTGTTACTTTATTGACTAGGATGGCTGCAAATTTGCATTCAATAAAAGAATTTAGGCATGGCGATATTTAGTAATCGTTCAACATTTCATTGCTCGCCGTTCAACGATAAGAATCACAAGGGCGCAGTTGCAAGTCCTCGCAGCTTGTGATGTGATGTGAAAGCACAAGCCTGATCCAGGCAAAGTGCCGCACAGTCAGAGACCGCATGTGGGCTGAGATACTGTCAGGTTGCCCAGGCCTAGACAAATATGACAAAAGAAATAGAAATAAAATAGAAATTGTAGTGAGACTCCAGCGTGTTTCAGCATGCAGCTCACTACTGGTGGCCAATCAATTTAGCATGATGTTAGCCGCACAGCACAGAAATACTGCACGATTGCACATCCGTGCACCCTCGCTGTTTGCCTATTAGCCAGCTACTTGCCGCCACTTACTTGTCCTAATCAGGCACGGTTGTTATTGTTGTTGTTCGTGCTACTGGTACGCCGAATTGTATGTACCTCATCATAGTGTGTGTGCCTACTCTTCTACAGTTTCTGTTATAATGTGTCGTAGTTGTGTGTCAACCTGGCATTCGGCGCTTACTACGGGTGTAATGCAGTAAGACCAGCGGTCTTTGACGACAAGTGCAGTAACCGGTTCATTCGTCAGATTTTTGCCTTTTGCTTTGTTATGGCGGAACTAAGATGAACATGGGTTCGTATCGATTGGAAATACGAAACAGTTGCACTGATGTCCATGAATTGTCCTCTGTTTCTCGGACGGATGTGCAATCGTGCAATATTTTTCTAGTGAACAGCTAACACCGTGCTAAATTGATTTGCCTCTCCTGTTGAGCTGCATGCGGAAACAGGCTGCAGTCTGCCAATTCTATTCTTAGTTCTCGTATCCGTCTAGGCCTAGGCAACCTGACAGCATTCTGACCCAAGTGCAGTCAGTGACTGTGTCCTGCTGTATAATGCTTGTGATTTCATACATACATACACACTTCTGTCTCTTCATTTTATCGAACGAATGTCGTCGTCTGTTTCTTTCGATAAATCGAATCGCTCGTAGCCTGGTCCATGCTTCTTATTACTATGCACAACACAGTCATGTGATACACACACGGTTCGCTACTTTGTCTAAAAAACACGATGTCTAGTAACCAACTGCTTTCTTTCCCACGAAAACGGTCGTACCACCAGGTACTAATCAATCGAATGTCGCTTCGGGAACCCACTGAAAATTGTTTACTTTTCCTCTAACGGACTTGCCAGTCGCACGAATTTTTAGTGGTCCATGGCGTTCACTTAGTTTGTGTGCCAACTTACGCGATGTCTATTTGCGCACGTCAGTAAAATGAATTTCGACCATCGACTCAATGGGAAAACAAAATCGTTCCGGATGCCCGTTTTATTCCATTTTTCCCAAACATATATATTTGCATTGATTTTACCGGTCATGGAGACTGGGATGCAATGTTACTTCCGTTTTGTTGTAACCATTCTGTTAGGTGTATCAGCCTCTGTCTGTGGATTCTTTGAGCGCCACGCTTCCTGTTTGGCTGACTTCGAAGTATTGTATATTTTACAGTGCTCCATGAACTTCCAGTAAACACTGACTCTCCAGTTTTGTAACGCAACGATGAATTAAATTCGCAGAGAGTATTCGTTGAAAACGTCTCACACCCTCCGCCTAATGGCGTCTTCATCTAATTATTTGCGTAGCAACACCTTGTCTGTTCGCATTGTTCATTCGTTTCGCTCATTATTTCCATCCCTCCACTCTCTTGACAAAGATAAAGGGAACGCGGAGGAGCTGAACAAAATCAAACGTTTGCGTGAACGAGCCCCGTTCGCGGTTGTCGGCGCGAACACGCTGATTGCGGGCGAAAACGGTGCCAAGATTCGAGCCCGGTCTTACCCTTGGGGAGTGGTGGAGGTGGAAAATATGTCTCACAACGACTTCGCCGCTCTACGGTACCTTCTGTTGACGGTGTTTATGCAGGTATGTCCGCTTTTATGTTACTATACAACTCTCTGTCTCTGTTTGCTATTTTCCATTGGTGGTTTCCATTTTAAACCGTGTTATGCTCAATTCACCTCAGCGTGTTTTGCTGGTCAATCGCCATGTTATGTTACCTTTTGGAAATCATTTTTGATACGTTTTGGTGTAAATTGCATCCAATCTGGAACGAGCTGCACGTAGGAACACAGTAGTTGTTCACCCACTGGCACTCCAAGATTGTTTGGTACTCCTGACGGCTCTGCATGTTGGATTTCATAGATGCGATCTTGTTTTCTTACTGCTTGGCTGTTCTGGATGTTATTTGGTCTGAACATTTGTTAGCTGAATTGAGCGGTGTTCACCCACTGTTGCATGCAGTTCTCGATCCAATGTGTCTAACTACGTATTACAAATAGAGCAGATAAACACGCCATTCATGTAAATGGGTATGATCCTGAACATTCTACACTCAGCTGATTGCTCACCCTTCCCATTCGGTGTGTTGAAGACCCATGAATTGCCTGGAAACTTACTGAATTTACTATATAGGGTACGACCAAACCTCTTCAGCGAATGAGCGACCACACAAAAATCATCCTCGGTTTTTCCACTGCACTTGTTTTGTGCGCTACTTAGATTGTGCATCGCTTTGCATATTATAAAATTGTAATCAAGGTGCAATTTGTCCGACCCATTTGTTTTCCAACCGCCAGAGCTCCACTCTCAGTTTTTGTCTACTGTCAAAACGCTTTCGGCGGCCTCACCAACTCATTTCAGTTATTTCCTCATTAGGAACTTACTGCAATTGCTGTTTACAATTTGTTCACTGAGACAGCAGATGGGAATGAATCATGCTTAGGTTTTGTTGCTTTCTCCCATCTTTGATGGACATGTGCCGGCACTCTGCGTTTTGAATCTGCGCTTACTGTTGGTGACGTTCTTGTGTGTGCGTCTTGTGCCATGTGTTGTCCAATTCGTTTTGACTGGTTTATTGCCAGTGCGGATCCCCTGACAGACGAGGCGTTTTGTGGCTATCGTTGAAACACCTGCCAATAGCGTGTCACGATTTCCCGTCTCGGCTGGTTTTTCTTTGTTTGCGCATCTCTCGAATGACAGTGCTACAATCATGCGATTTATCGTCTGTCGCGATTTGGTTGAAGTGTGCTTGTTAGCTGATGCAGTCGTAACGTTTTCGCGAGATTATTGCTGCCCGGTTAACGCGTGGTTGTTTCATCTCGGCTAATATGCCAGTGTTCTGTCTCATATCTGGGCAACCTGACAGTAACATTACCCATGTCTATGACAGTACGGCACTTTGCCTTGATCAGACTTGTGCTTTCATGCAATCTCCAAGTACTTCCCTCAGTACTTAATGCGAATGTTTTTGGTTAGCTGTCACTGCTGCCCTGTTGCATTGTTGAAAAGGTTTTCTGGAGGTACACCTGTTTGGGTTTGCTGCGTTGCAAACTTCGCCTTATACTCTGTGTCAATGGGCTCACTACACTTTCGTTTCATCTCTATGTTCTGAACGCTCACACAACTCCCTGCTGTGCTTCTGATTTCACTTTAATCTAGCCTCTGGTTCATCGTTCAATTCTTCCCCCTTTTCTTTAATGTTGAGATAACTCTTGTTGACATTCGGAATTTAGTCAATTCGTTGTAAAAACGCATTTGGTTCATTTCCTCGATGAAATTTAGTCGTTTCCTTAGTTGCGCGATCTGGTTATAAGTGTCCATGAACTAATGTTTCACGGCTGATTCGAGAATCATTTTTGATTTGACTATTTGCTCTACTGTTTGTCTTTGTTCGTTCACAAATTTAGATTTGTCCATTGCTCTAACCACTTTATCAACATGATAGTTGCTTTTAGAATGATGTGGCGCCTTTTAAGTTCAGTATGTCTTTACAAGAAAAGGGTGTATGCCCTTCAGATGTATCCATCGCTCATGTCAGCTTTCGTGTCTTGTCATCACAAGCGTCTATCTCTTCTTTATACGACCATTTTATGCCATTATGACCATTTACGAAATGAGAGATTCTTTGAGTTTGTTAAAATGCACGAAAATAGCACGTTTGATTTACTTTGTATGACGTGAGACATCCGTTGGATGTCATGGAAACAACATCTCCGAATAATTTCCGTGGATGTGAACTTGCATCCTCGTATTCGCATGTCTTCAGTTTATTGACTGACGAATGTGGACATGAATCCCCACGGGCATATTTTTCTTTACATTTGTTCTGCAATGACGTGTGCTTTTGTCATTGACTTTAAGACGCAGGCCTTGGCAACCCCACGTACTCTCGGTCACCGACTCCCTGCTTTTAGGGACTTGTTCTTTCATATATCTGAGTACATAATATGTAGCACTGGCCCGGCTTATGCCTGAGGTGCCTGTGTTGAAATATCCGAGAGGATGACGCTTAAACTACATGGATCGCGGGCGCTTTATGGTTCCCATGAGACACTGCTGTATTATTTGTCACCGGTGACAAGCGGCAAATGTAAACTCAAGGTAATTTTGACCGTCACAACCGTCATCCTTAATCACTTTCAAGGCCTGGACACAGGCTGCGGGATAACTGTGTGTTTCCAGGTTTGTGTACATTAGTTTCTCGTATAATTTTTAGGCTGATGACTATTTACATTCCTAGATTATATATATCCGTATATTTGTGCTCAACCGTCAGCTTTCTCGCTCCTATTTCATTACGATAATTGCCACTGGTCGTTGCTCTAACTTTACCGGTGCTTTTGATAGTCCAGTAACACTCTAACATGGCTCTTGCTAGGTATCCAGACTTACGAAATCATTAGTTTTATGCGATTCATGTTGTTTATTTGTCGATTATTTTTTTCTGTAGGAATTACGGGACATCACACACAACGTGTTATACGAAACCTATCGTCACGCGAAGCTCTCCGGAATCGTGGCTGAGGGTAACTTCCAAACGCAAGACGGGAAAGACCCCATGGCTGCGCTGGAGGCCGAACGTAAGGAACATGAGGCGAAGATGAAGCGCATGGAAAGCGAAATGGAAACCGTATTCGAACAAAAGGTTAGTCGGCCCTGGGTATTTTATTGCCACCGGTTGATTGATGTGGTTGTGTTCTTATGTCAGGTTTCGATGCTAGTCAGCATCTTCACGTTCCTGACTGGTGTCCTTCAATTTCTTAAAAACGCTGACCATATGCGTACAATGTCTGGACTTTGCGTGGATCAAGCATGTAATTTCATCTTTATCACAAACAAACAAGCAAACATACAAACATACATACATACGTGCTGTCACGCTGAGAGTGGACCTTAATGTGGTGCGTTGGTTTGTATACCTTAATGACCCATTAAGTTACACTGGGTGGTGTCTTTTGGTGCAATCAGAGCTACTCATACCAGGAAGGCCGATTAATAGAGGTAAGACAAACTCAATCTCAACCCACTGCCTTGTGGTTCAGGCTTTTCAGCCAAAGGCTTCGGGTGGAGCCTCCTAAGCCATCCCACTACTCCGGACTGAGCAACCGGGTAGTATCACGTCTACAATCACCTTGGCACTTTGTCTGGCTCCAGATTTGTGCTTCGTGATGATGATGCATTACATACATACATACATGCATACATACATACATACATACATACACACATACATACATACATACGTGATCCATCTATCATCACCTTTTCAGATCTTTGGTGTGAATGCGTTAGTGAAATTTTTTATCTCGCTATCTTTAGTCACGACAACATCTTGAATACAGTAACTTGATTGATTTTTAAAAATCATCAATTCTCGTCTTCGCCTATATCTCCGAACAAGTTGAATTTCAGTAGAATAAACTCTCTTGCTATGCTCCATCATTTACTACCTCACCCTCGTTTCACAGGTTCAAGAAAAGAATCAGAAACTACGTGATATCGAAGTTGATTTGCTTCGCCGCGCCGAGCAAATGCGCGATCAAATACGCACACAAGAACAGGACTTGGATGCTGCCCGGCGAACATTCGAAGCGGACAAAGCTCGTTGGGAAGAGAATTGGCGCGAGTGGGATGTGGGTCCAGAATTTAACGGGACCGCACCCGCGCTGGGCCTCGGTGATCGAGTGATGAGTGAATTGATCAAGGACAAGTCAAAAACCGAGAAGAAGCGCAAAGGACTCTTTTAGTCACCAGTCCTCCGCCATGCTCGGTTTCCGTTACGCGACATCTCCGTACACATCTGGCTAGAAAATGTTTCTCCGTGGCTTTCTTTGATACTTTGTCTATGTTGTTCTTTGAACCGTTTTTTCACGCTCGTCCGTGTGTGCTCGACAATCCGCTTCTCTTCGAGGGCCGACTCTGCATTTTTGTATTCACTGTTCACTTAGACCCGGTCAAAGCACACCGCGCTGTTCCGTTTATCCATGCAATCGTAATACTATTATCATTGGTTGGCCATTTTTATGCTTTCCTTCCTCATTTGTGACGTAATTTTATATAAAAAACAAGCAGTTTTTCTCCTTTATATCTCTATAGGATTATTCAAAATTGTGTATTTCCTTTTTACCCAATTGTATTCTTACTTACAGAATAGTTGTTGTTTATTAAAGCTTTGCTTGTTTTCGCTCATAAGCTGCGTAGTGGATTAGAAACTAGGTTTATTTGTTTGCATGAGTTTTCAGCAAGTTGTTTAATTTTGCGAAAAAATCATGAACAAGGTTCACCAATATGTTATTAGGAAAGGGATAATGTGGAGTGATTCATCTAATCAATCGCATCTTCTGACCCTAAATCAATCTTAATCGGTTGAGCACGTATGTGGTGTATGAAGGTGCAAATTAATTACTAAAATATTCGGTTCTTTTAAATGCGAACAGAAAATCTTCGGTTGAAGATGAAGTGTTGATCGCTGGTCGTATCTCGAGTCAACTCTGCTGTGGCATAGCACGGTCGTTACTCAACGATTGTTCATCAGCTCGAAGACCTTTCCGAAAAGATTCGTTTAAAGCATAGGGGATGCATAGAGAAAGTGAGGGGCAATTCAAAAAAGCAACAATGACCCACCACATGGCGTGACCTAAGGAAAGGTAAACTCTGAAGAACTGTAGTCATTTTCATTTCAGCTGAGGCTGGTTGATTTCCTCGCCGAGGTTCTTGAGCGTACCGCTTCTTTCGAACACAAGGAAACAATAAATTCTGTGAAACAGCTTGATATCAAAGATCAACTAAGTTTGAGTAGTCCATCTTGTTGAATTTTTGCGTATTCAAATAGCCAATTGTTGATCCGCAATCTCAAGATTACGGAACCTAAGCTTACTCTCACCGTTTAATAAATACTTGGCTGCTGAATCTGTAAGATTAAAAATAAATCAAAGCGAGTATTCTCACGGTTGCGTACACGTTAATCATAGCTATTCTGCGGTGAGTTCAGATTTTCACAATGCGCCAACGCGTATTCATACTTTATCCTTGTCACCAAGCGGGCCTTTTCTTTTGGCTCAATACATGAATTATTTAACTTGCCAAGTCGCTCTTCAATCATAATACATAATGTTCATCTCAACATAGTCAGCAGAATGATTTTTAATGAGTAATGTATATCCGCGGTTTAAATTTACAAGTTATCGCAACAAACAATATAAGTGAACAACACTTCAGAAGAGACCTTCAAACAACAATTATACAACTACCGCATTGATACGCTGAGTATACTGTGACAGCATTTCAGAAAGTGACATAATTGAAGTGTCCTTTGTGGGAACGACACGTTTGACAGGCTTTTCATAGCGTAGAGATCAGAAGTGCTGTAATAATTAGTATCAATTATGTGATTTCGGATTATATGTAGAACACCGTCCTCCAGCACATCGCAATAGCCAAAAGCACTGAAAAGTCGGACGACAATTGTCATGGTTTCGAATGAATTGCATCGGTAGGGATCAGGTGACAACTTGCTCGGAAATAGAGAAAATGGTATACGTTAGCAGACATTGTACGGTATGCGATTTGTCAACGTCGGGGAAAAGGCTAAACGTGTTGCAGGCTAATGAAAACCGGTTTGAACAAAATTGCCTGACTAATCCGCTAGAAGTAACAACCGGTGCAGACACGTTTGAGCATCAGTTGTTATTAACTGATTTTCATATACGTAAGTTGTCACTGTGAGATTATTGTCAGACGTGTAATAAACTCTCGACCAATTAGCAGCTTTTGTCTTCTAAGAATCATGGGTTGTTAACGGTTAACATATTGCTCTCGGAACGTGAGTTAGTACACGTCAGACCAATGGGCGGAAACGGGGGATGACGTGCTGAAAAGTGGATCGAGTTTCAGGCCAACAAGTTGATAGACTTTTGAACCGGAACGTCATTTGACCTCTATTGATCTGGCAAAACTGCTCCCTTAAAAGATAAGAATAAAACATAGCAACAGATCTAAATTTCGAAGTTCGATCAAGATTGTTCGTTATGATGAGTATACTAACTCCGAGTATACGATTTTTCACATTAATATTGCTGAAAATTGTACATTAATCCATGCTGTCATTTATTCGTGTGTATCTTGAATGCACAATGGAAGTATTTAGCTGGTGCCAACACAGCTTTACCCGAAATAATAGCTGTCAATTTTTTTCTTGAAGGTTCAGTTGTTAGGAATTGGACAGACTTCATTGTGTTAAAGTCTGCTCGATCATGTAAATCTGCGGAAACCGGACACTTTCGGATAACAAACAAAAATGTGTTTATATTTAAAGCTATATGTGCACAGATCCTATTGATTTAAAATGGTAAAAATTAATATTTGGATGAATTCATTTGCAACGTACTGGTGGTACAAATGGTTTTTAAAGGTATTAAACATGAGTGAGAATTCAAAAAATAGTGATTTTGTGATCAGTAGAAATTTTTTAACTGGCATCTACTTATGTTGAAAACGTTTAATTTTCATGGATGGAGCATTGTAAAGTGGAGTGAGTGGTGAGTTGAAATCTGTCACGTGTCGCAAATTTTCCTCTGCGTGTCATGTATACTTTGACAAATCATTGACTCCGGAGGCAATATCAATCCTCGATGATAAAAATAAGCTTGATATATGCTACTTGTACAAAAATGGTCGAACTATACCAACGCAGATTTAGCTGCTCGAACGAGTCTCCAGTGAAGCAACCTGGATGAATAATGCTGAGCTCAGGACCCAGCATACAAACTTTGAAGGCATCGGTAGAAACTCTGCTCACCGCTCAAAATTCGCATTTTACCCTTTATAGGTTTCCATAATTCGGAAACCACTGACAGTAATACCAGTTAGATAGAAGCTGCATCTTCGCAGATCATTCAACGCGAAAGTTCAGTTTTTGAAAATGTGCCTGAATGTCTTGATGAGCGTTCGTTTCATCAAGACGCCAGCATTTCATATGCGACTGTAAGAGAACTTTATGCCAAAACTTCCCGCATAAAGTTACATAAAGCGAAAGCCACCTGTTCAGCTGAAGGTTTAGCGAAAACATTCGGGTTCAAAACCAAATTCACGGTGGAAATTACTCCTTATTTGGACACAATAGGTATACGATCTAAAGCAATTGAAAAGTCCCGCAACCGCGAAAACGACAGGCACAGTGTAAATTCGTTCCGCAGAAAAAGCGTGATTTGCGCTAACGTAAAAGAAACGAGTGCCAACTTACTATGGGACAGGCTGAAATACGATAATAAAAGATGGATAAGGTTGTGCAGCAGCATGGACTTGGAGCCAGTTAAACCACTATCATTGACGCGACTGAAACGTAAACCTATTTAATCAAACTCGGACGAGCCAACATTGTTTGAACTCACTGTCAACACTCAAAGGGATATAGAAAACATTTTAAAACCGGCTTTTCTCATACGTAAAGACAACTGCAAGGATCTTCGCTGATACGCCCGGTTTGAAAAGTGCCCAAAACGCTCAGCAATGAGCCGAAACGTAGCAGAGGGATGATCGACGTTTAATCTTTTGGGAGTCTTAGAAGCTGATGAAGTAAATGATAAAACAGTGAGGCGCAAATACCATAAACTACGATGGAGATTCCTCAGTGATAAACTTGGCTGATGTAGCTGTGACGGACGCGTTCCGCATCCCCAAATCCACGTAATATAAGGGCATTGATCTTAGATCTTCCAAATAACGTGTTCACGTGAAGATATGTTGGACATTGTCAAAGCCCTTTAGTAAAATGGGCGCCAATATTTCCACGAGAAATTAGACTATGCTCATCGAAACGTCATATTGGACAGATAGATGCAACTCAAACACCGGTGGAAACAATACCCAGTCAATAAGTAGTTGACGTGTCACAAACAAATGCGGCCGACACTATAAATCACTGTATTCCAACAGTACAACCTCAAAACGATCAGGAAACCTTGCCAGTAAAAAGCCGACTCTGGAAGCGTCCGCTTAACAGATATTCTGCACTCCGCTAGCCTCTTTTCCCACACCCCATTCTTGTTGAAAAAGAATTATAAAAAATGTATCTAAACCAACGCACAATGTTTGGGAAACAAAATCGGTAAACTGCTTGCATTTTTCTCGATTGTCCACAAAACATCATCGCCGTAACGGAATCGTGGCTATAGTCTCATCAAAAAGTTAACTGGAATTACCAGACGTGCCACTTATTCGCGAAGACCGTGAAGCAAGAGGAAAAGAAATAGATTTGTATTATAGCAAAAACGTTTTGTTTCGTGAGATTACGGATCCAGGCATCGTGTTACGGGATAAAATTATTCCATACAGGATTGATTCATGCAAAAGTTTACGACAAATAATCGGAGCAATGTATACGTGCTAATGGTACACGATTCCCGCCTGAACTGTAAAAGGTATTTATAATTCAGTGAGCGTGTATTTTACTTGAAAGTGTTTACCTTCTATCGTTGCTAACTCCGCTAGCTTGCATGACTTCGAAACAAAATTAGACTAATTTTTATTGAATTATCTGTTTACCGAACAGTTATATACTGCTCAATCTCATTTCATATCTTGTTTCATACACTTTCAGTTCAAATTTTATCATCCCAAGTTTATTTTTATGCTTGTGCATTTTAGACCATTAAAAACTTTGAATTAATTTGAAGAGTAGAGTGAGTGGAGCCATCAATAAACATATCAGGATTACTGATGTTGTGGTGCAACTCAAGATAGCGAAGTCATACGAGAAATCTTTCGCATTTTATTTTAAAAACACGTGTTGGGACTAGCCAGTCTATGTCTGGGTGATTGAAATCATCTAAACTGCGTACAAAGAGAGATTAATGAAAGAGGGCGCCTCAATCAGCTTTGTAATCTCCAGTTGGGATTATTTGGCTGTGAATTAAACTCCAGTGAACATATGTGACACATTAGATATCTGAAATTACACATTAATACTTTGTTGCAGACCACACGTTTAGCGATAAGCCAATAGTTTATCTTAGAAAATTATTCAAAGTACACTTTAATTGGTTTATAAATTATTATAAACGAAATTAAATTTAGTCATGAGACCAACGAAACTTTATGGAAAATATTAATTAATTTTGTTAAGCATCATTGTCGAAACACAAAATACTGTTCCATGTTAACGTCAAGCACTTCAGAAACAACTTCATACTCATCATATTCTAACATATAAGTAGGTGAGCAGCAATAAAATCGATTACTGGAGTCGGAACATACGCTTAACCTGCAAAATATTTGCTATAGGGTGACTAAGCAGCTGAGAATGTTAGCTGCTGCGTAAACCAGAATAAATCCTCTAGTATCTGGAAGGTTATAATATACTGGAAAATTATTAGCCTGCTTAGAAAATTAATTGACTGATCGGTTGTAGAGAATATACTTGCCGTACGAGTTCGTTTTGCGGGGAAGAATTTACCTTAGTATGTTGTCAACTACCGAAATTATAACCTATTTACGAGAAATCTTGAGGCCATTTTGTTTTTAATCTCACGTAACAAAATGTACATCATAATTTCTTGGATTTATATATGTTACTCATTTCCATGTTGACCTCAACGTATCAAGTTGACGGTCATTTTAGATCAGGTTACATTCAGAATAACAACTTTCTGTCGGCCAGTGTGTTTGCTTCGGAACCCTCCCATGTTGACCTCAATGGTTTGCAACAAGCTTAGCCTTT
>JACCGJ010008726.1:0-41552 GCA_013407085.1 Atriophallophorus winterbourni | reverse complement strand
TGCTTGGATGAATGCCTCTCTTACATGTAGGACATTCAGAGTTAGGATATGATCTACGCTGTCGAATCAAACCGATGTGATCAGTGGTGTACCCCAAGGGTCGGTACTTGTACCTCGTCTATTCCTGATTTTCATCGATGACTTGTCCTTTTTATTGAAGTGCCCATGCTTCATTTTCGCGGATGACGTAAAATTCATTGGATCAACGGATAAAGATTCCTTGATAATTATTCTTTCAAATTAAATCGATATATTCGCGCAATATTTTCTAAACATTAATTAAGTAAATTTGGACTCGTCCAATATTTGTTTCATATAATAGTTACGGAATTACAGATTTTAATGTTCCGTAAATTTTGTACTTCAAAAACAAACCCATTGCTCGCCCTAGACGCAACATTAGGCTTGTAGAGTTGGATTTACTCCTACAGACTTCAAAATCTTCCTTTCAATTCTCTAACGATCTTAATGTATGTGAAAACTGGGATAAAATTTGTAAGTATCTAATGGAGTTGCAAGAAAAGCACGCTTTGCTACGGGTCGTGAAAAAGCTTCATAGGCCGCCCTGGTGGACAACTCGAGTTTGTCGGTCTACCCGTAAACGAGATGGTTAATGGCGGCAAGGTAAGCTATCATTCACTTCTGGTTATTGGGTCCGATACAAAAGCGCTCGGAACGCTCGTGTTAGAATAGAGCATTTGCTCAAACGGGAGTTTGAGTTATCCTAAGCTAGGGATGCTAAATTTAATCCCAAAAGATTTCATAGCTATGCTCAATCTTAAGGAAAAACCAGGGAAAACATTGGAGATTTGAATCTGGAGGACGGATAAGTAGCCGATACCGACCTTCTAAGGAGACTGCCTTCTCCAGGTTTTTCAGTGGCGTTCCTGGAAGTGATAATTCTTTAAATGCTCCGTCTAGCTCGTTTAATCTACTACCTTGTGCTCCTGCACTAGATGAGTAGTGCTTCATTGAATCCGAGGTGTATGAAACATTTATTCATGTACGCGTCAACAAAGCTGAGGAACCAGATGGTATTTACTCGATTGTGCTAAAGAATCTCGTCCCAGTGCTCACAGAAACTTTATGCAAGCTCTTAAATTCATGCTTTAACCTGAGAGTGTTTCATAGTGAGTGGAAAAATGTCATATTCGTACCAATACACAAAGCTGGTTGCAGGTCAACTCTTGGTAACTATAGACCTGTCAGTGTGGCTAGCATAGTCTCGAAAGTATTTGAAAAACTGCTGCGTGACAAAATCTGTAAGCATCTTTGTCGGCATTCTCTACTGAGTGTAACTCAGCATGGATTTCCTAATGTTAGATCCCGCCTGACTAACCTTTTTAGTTTTCTCAATACTGTCACTAAAAGGATGGATGGAGGGATGCCTGTCGAAGCCCTCTACCTAGACTTCAGTAAGGCTTTCTATTCAGTAAATCACCGCCTTCTAGAAATTGAGCTTGCAGCAAGAGGCATACGGGGTAGTCTACGTGCTTGGATGAATGCCTCTCTTACATGTAGGACATTCAGAGTTAGGATATGATCTACGCTGTCGAATCAAACCGATGTGATCAGTGGTGTACCCCAAGGGTCGGTACTTGTACCTCGTCTATTCCTGATTTTCATCGATGACTTGTCCTTTTTATTAAAGTGCCCATGCTTCATTTTCGCGGATGACGTAAAATTCATTGGATCAACGGATAAAGATTCCTTGATAATTATTCTTTCAAATTAAATCGATATATTCGCGCAATATTTTCTAAACATCAATTAAGTAAATTTGGACTCGTCCAATATTTGTTTCATATAATAGTTACGGAATTACAGATTTTAATGTTCCGTAAACTTTGTACTTACTTCAAAAACAACCCATTGCTCGCCCTAGACGCAACTTTTAGGCTTGTATAAGTTTGGATTAACTCCTACAGACTTCAAAATCTTACTTTCAATTCTCTAACGATCTTAATGTATGTGTAAAACTGGGATAAAATTTGTAAGTATCTAATGGAGTTGCAGAAGCACGCTTTGCTACGGGTCGGAAAAAGCTTCATAGGCGCCCTGGTGGGACAAACTCGAGGCTTGTCGGTCTAACCCGTAAACGCGATGGTTTTAATGGCGGGGCCAAGGTAGCTATCATTCACGTACTCTGGTTTTTTTTTGGGTCCATACAAAAGCGCTCGAACGCTTTGTGGTTAGCATAGAGCTTTGCTCAAAGCGGTTGGTAAGTTTGGTTATCCTAAAGCTAGGGATGCTAAATTTAATCCCAAAAGATTTTTAGCTATGCTCAATCGAAGGAAAACCAGGGAAAACAATTGGAGATTTTAATCTGGAGGACGGATAATTAGCCGATACCGACCTTCTAAGGACTGCCTTCCCCAGGTTTTTCCCAGTGGCGTTTTCCTGGAAGTGATAATTTCGTTAAATGCTCCGTCCTGCTCGTTTAATCTACTACCCTTTGTGCCCTGCCCTAGATGATTAGTGGCTTCCTTGAATCCTGAGGTGTGGGGGTTACAAAAAAAATGAACATTTAAGACAATTCATGTACGCGTCAACAAAGCTGAGGAACCAGATGGTATTTACTCGATTGTGCTAAAGAATCTCGTCCCAGTGCTCACAGAAACTTTATGCAAGCTCTTAAATTCATGCTTTAACCTGAGAGTGTTTCATAGTGAGTGGAAAAATGTCATATTCGTACCAATACACAAAGCTGGTTGCAGGTCAACTCTTGGTAACTATAGACCTGTCAGTGTGGCTAGCATAGTCTCGAAAGTATTTGAAAAACTGCTGCGTGACAAAATCTGTAAGCATCTTTGTCGGCATTCTCTACTGAGTGTAACTCAGCATGGATTTCCTAATGGTAGATCCCGCCTGACTAACCTTTTTAGTTTTCTCAATACTGTCACTAAAAGGATGGATGGAGGGATGCCTGTCGAAGCCCTCTACCTAGACTTCAGTAAGGCTTTCTATTCAGTAAATCACCGCCTTCTAGAAATTGAGCTTGCAGCAAAAGGCATGAGGGGTAGTCTACTTGCTTGGATGAATGCCTCTCTTACATGTAGGACATTCAGAGTTAGGATATGATCTACGCTGTCGAATCAAACCGATGTGATCAGTGGTGTACCCCAAGGGTCGGTACTTGTACCTCGTCTATTCCTGATTTTCATCGATGACTTGTCCTTTTTATTAAAGTGCCCATGCTTCATTTTCGCGGATGACGTAAAATTCATTGGATCAACGGATGAAGATTCCTTGATAATTATTCTTTCAAATTAAATCGATATATTCGCGCAATATTTTCTAAACATTAATTAAGTAAATTTGGACTCGTCCAATATTTGTTTCATATAATGGTTACGGAATTACAGATTTTATTGTTCCGTAAATTTTGTACTTCAAAAACAAACCCATTGCTCGCCCTGGACGCAACTTTAGGCTTGTAGAGTTGGATTTACTCCTTCAGACTTCAAAATCTTCCTTTCAATTCTCTAACGATCTTAATGTATGTGAAAACTGGGATAAAATTTGTAAGTATCTAATGGAGTTGCAAAAAAAGCACGCTTTGCTACGGGTCGTGAAAAAGCTTCATAGGCCGCCCTGGTGGACTCCTCGAGTTTGTCGGTCTACCCGTAAACGAGATGGTTAATGGCGGCAAGATAAGCTATCATTCACTTCTGGTTCTTGGGTCCGATACAAAAGCGCTCGGAACGCTTGTGTTAGGATAGAGCATTTGCTCAAACGGGAGTTTGAGTTATCCTAAGCTAGGGATGCTAAATTTAATCCCAAAAGATTTCATAGCTATGCTCAATCGAAAGTAAAACCAGGAAAAACATTGGAGACTTGAATCTGGAGAACGGATAAGTAGCCGATACCGACCTTCTAAGGACACTGCCTTCCCCAGGTTTTCCAGTGGCGTTCCTGGAAGTGATAATTCTTTAAATGCTCCGTCTAGCTCGTTTAATCTACTACCTTGTGCTTCTGCACTAGATGAGTAGTGCTTCATTGAATCCGAGGTGTATGAAACATTTATTCATGTTCGCGTCAACAAAGCTGAGGAACCAGATGGTATTTACTCGATTGTGCTGAAAAATCTCGTTTCAATGCTTACAGAAACTTCATGCAAGCTCTTAAATTCATGCTTGAACCTGAGAGTGTTTCATAGTGAGTGGAAAAAAGTCATAATCGTACCAATACACAAAGCTGGTTGCAGGTCAACTCTTGGTAACTATAGACCTGTCAGTGTGGCTAGCATAGTCTCGAAAGTATTTGAAAAACTGCTGCGTGACAAAATCTGTAAGCATCTTTGTCGGCATTCTCTACTGAGTGTAACTCAGCATGGATTTCCTAATGGTAGATCCCGCCTGACTAACCTTTTTAGTTTTCTCAATACTGTCACTAAAAGGATGGATGGAGGGATGCCTGTCGAAGCCCTCTACCTAGACTTCAGTAAGGCTTTCTATTCAGTAAATCACCGCCTTCTAGAAATTGAGCTTGCAGCAAAAGGCATACGGGGTAGTCTACTTGCTTGGATGAATGCCTCTCTTACATGTAGGACATTCAGAGTTAGGATATGATCTACGCTGTCGAATCAAACCGATGTGATCAGCGGATGAAGATTCCTTGATGCACGACCATGAACGGGTCATAAACTGGTCATACTAGTTGGACCTCCTACTGAATCTTATTAAGAGCTAACTCTTGTAAGCACTGGTTGATAAAATCTCAGTTAAGGTGTCGGCTAATTCCCTCACTGTTAACGCCACACAGCGTTTCAAGGAGTTGGGAGTACTAGTTAGGACTAACTTCAACCCGGATAATCTCATGGCGTTGTGTTGGTGCATGCTACGTGAAATTACAGTATATGTGTAAAAAGTAAAAAGGTAACCACTCACAATAATTCTTCTATTGAATTGAAAGCGATTCTCCCCGACTTGGCAATTGGCTACTCCGGTCCAGACGTCGATGTATTATCACAGAAGCAACCGCGGTAAATCCAAGGATTAGGTGCGGCTGAAATATGGAGCGGTCATTTTATAGCAAGCAAGCAATCTTTCCACAATCCACAGTCAGAATTTCAAGCACGCAGTACGTATATCAAAGAAGATGAGAAGGGCAACTCCGAGCGGACGAAAATTTATATTCGTAAAATCCAAGAACAATTCAAAAACTGTACATTGATTGATACAAACAAGAATGTTTACAGAAAAATGCATTAGCGTCAAAATCGTCGAGGATATCCAAATAACAATATGAAAAAAACGCTTTGGCAGTGGTGTTTGCTTCTATACAGCTTTCGAACGCTCGATTAGCTTGTTAGCCACTTACTGTCCTGTGCAACTGAACTGAACCTATTGGTAAGGGGAGTTTTTTGTTGCATTCCAGATTACTCTCATACCAGAAAATATTTGTGAAGATATTGTTTGAAGTGGTATACGCTCTTCTGTGGCATACCACCGAATGAAATCTGGACGCTCGATTGGCTCGTTAGCCACATACAGTCCTGTGCAAACTGAACTGAACTGATATGAACTGAAATTGTTTTGTCTCTCTGACTTTATAGTACTTTTTCCCCGCGAGATTTGTCTGCGATGAGGATTGTTCAGCCATGTCCTTCTATTCAATCTCGTGCTCACGTCAACTCACTATCTCAATACTTTACACTGTACAATGAATCAATAAATGATCCGGCAACATTCTGGTTAAAAATAGCCGAACGATTTCACTGGAAACAACAGCCAACTTTGGAAAAATGCCTTTCTTATAATTTCGACATCAATTCTGGTCCGATTTTTGTAAAATGGTTCGAAGATGGTGTAACTAATATCTGCTTCAATGCGATTGATCGTAATGTGCAGAGCGGATTGGGTGATAACATTGCTTTTCTATGGGAAGGAAATGACCCATCTGATCGTCTTTCCGTTACGTACTCCGACATCCTATTACAGGTATGGTATTAGCTTGCGATCTGTTTACATTCTTGTTAGCATTTTAGTTTATAAAAGATATTTTTGCTTCAGGCTAGTCAATTTTCGTCTCTTACACGATTTACCTTATCTCTTTCTTGTTGTTCCAGTAATCATTAATTGTGACTCGACTTTTATTTAATAAATGTGCTACATTCATGGTCTACGTATATATTTTCCATCTATATACTAATGATTAATACAACCTATGGTATGGCAATTTTCTAATGATTTTTTTCATGGTTATTTTCATTACCGCCGCCTATATTCTCATTGCTCCGGCATTTCAATTTTCATTTGAATAAAAAATTAGGTCCAAAATAAAAGTGATAAGTGCTGCCAAACATCGTTCAGATAGTTTTCACGAACGTTTCATTACCTTTTCGTAATAGCGTAGGAGTGTGCGGGTTCACAGACGATTCATCCCGTGTTCGTAAATTGGTAAGCAATCAATCACCAAAATAACTGTTCTTTAATACGTAGTAGCTGAGGTTTTATCTATACGTTTGTTGTTAATTCTTCAATACGCACTAACCTGACACTATTTTGTTCCACACAATCATCGTTTTTCCCGTCTCAAATTTTGCTTCATTTGATAATTTACATAAGCTTATTTTTTGCATTGACGGGTGATAATGCTATACATTGGTATTTGTACTGAAAATTATATAAAGACATTTTGTAAAAATATGTGCAACGGAAAAGCTTCAACATCAGTTTTGTGCTATGTAACTTATGCTTTTTGAGGTAATGAGAGGTGATTTGATTTCACCAGACTTCCTTTCGTCCATTTTTTTATTTTTTGGCTATATGATTTGGCTCAGCGTAATTATGTGCAATTTAAGTAAACACATTATTTCACGTTAATTATTTGCTAAAATTACAGCAATATCCGTTTCACGTAAACCTTTTAACTTTTTTGTTGACCAAAAACCCGCCAGTCAATGTCTTTCGATGAATCAATCGTTTTGTGTATGTGTAAAATCACAAGCCAGCATCCAAGCCCCAGCCGTAGTCTGTATATGGGATAAGATGCTGACAGACTGCCATGCTGTAAACAGATATCAACGGAGAACATGGAAGTTATACTCTGTCGTGATTCCACGTGAACACCAGTACCGGGGTCAAATCAGTACAGCAATTTGTTACGATGAAAAAAATGATAAATTGTTCCCAAGCGGAAATTTCGCACATTTTCGAATGAAGATGTTTGCTTCTTTTCATTTATTCACTGTCGTCAACCTTTTATTATCAATGGAATTTTTGCGTCGTTTGATAGACTTCATATTTTCTGCTTACCAGGTGAAGAAGTTTGGAGCTGTTCTGAAAAATTTTGGAGTGAAGAAAGGTGATTGTGTTGTTATTTATATGCCAATGATCCTGGAAATCGTCATCGCAATGTTGGCTTGCTGCCGAATAGGCGCAGTTCATTCGGTTGTATTTGGTGGATTTTCAGCGCCAGCCCTGGCCAGTCGTATCACGGATGCCAAGTAAGCAGCTACGTCAACTAGTGTTTATCGTTTTTAGAGAGACTTGAAATAGCTATCAAATTTGTGAACATTCACATTATCTTGGAAAGCAATATCATTTTAGCACAACGTAAATTTACACGAATTCCGGGCTACTTAACGTCAAAAAAACGAGGGTGGCTGTCTGATAACGAATGTTTAGTGGCGAAGTCTGAAGCAATGGATGTTCATTTCGAACCTGACAATATTTCAGCCTACGTCCAGTATAATGGTTTTTTGGCGCTGCTTAACGTTAAACTTGCGTTTTCACACCGGAATGTTAGTGAAGCAACATTCTGCATAATTATAGATAGCACCTAGTCTGAGTTACTATCACTTGGCTTAGGTCTACGTGTTAGTTAGAAAGGGATTATGCCAACGAAAATGCATAGTTTTCTCACATGCAGCCCACTACTGTTAACCATTCGTTATACACCTGCTTATTATGGAGATTTACTTGCAAATTCTCTACAGTAAATAAAATAAATGAAAGCATATGCCTGATCCAAGCAAAATGTCACACAGTTAAAAGTCCGCACATAGGCAAGGATACTGTCAGGCTACCCAGGCCTAGACATATATTAGAAACAAAATAAAAATGGAATTGGAAGTGAGATTTCAGCGTATTTCAGCATGCAGCTCACTACCGGTAGCCAATCAATTTAGCATGGCGTTAGCCGCATAGGAAATAAAATAGCAATGTTTCTGCACTTAAACTAGAATAATCAACCATTTCCATTACTGCGCTAAACAATCTTCCCATTTAGATCTACTTAGCAATCAGATATGCTCGCTCAAGAGCAAAACCGCGTCCCCGTGTGTTCTTTTCAGAATTATTATTTTGCGTTTTTGTCTCGTGTATTATATTTAAAAAATCCGTTCTCAAATATTTCTCTTTTCTAGTTGCAAACTTTTGATCACTTGTGATGGATGCTGGCGTGGGTCCAAATTGATCGACCTCAAGTCAAATGCGTTTGCTGCACTCAAAATTTGCCAAGACAATGGTCACACAGTTTCGAAGTGTATCGTAGTTCGCCATGTTACATTACCTCGCAGTAACGAAATTGGAATAAATGGAGCTGCGTCTATCAATCCCAAGCCAGGCTTTCGTCCCGCCACGAAGTAATTAAACATAGTTTCTGTTACTACGCCTCAAATATAAGCTAAGTTAGCTTAATATTTCTCCAATGTTTGCGAATACATTTTGTTTGCAGACACTAAATATCGTGCTAATAAAACCGTTTTGTTGTGTAATTTTTAGGATTTACCTGAGCGGAATTATTTTCTTTAGGATGTTTGCTCTTTGTTTTAGATATCCGCCGAAGAATTCAGCTTATATTACTCTCATAGATTGGTTTAGTGATTTAGTTTAAATCTAGTTATGCACCTCTTATCAATCACCATCTTGCTTATCTATCTATTTTTTGCCTAAACTTTTGCTTCATCATTTATACTCTAAATTGTAAATTCTATATGCATTAATCATTGCAAAAGCGGAATCTATTCGTTTCCTCGTAACTTAGTGGCCTGTTTTTTCAAATTACCAATCGGTGCTGCTGTTAACCTCGACGCGCAGTCACAGATAATGATGAACGCTTTCAACACTTTTTTGCTAAGCGCAGATTATTCATTTACAGCGTTTCATTTAGGTATGAATGTGGCATTGATTAACTCGATGTCCCCTAGTGACGATTATCCATCCATAAAATCATGCGTCTCACCATAATTGTTAGATAAAGAGGATGCTTTAAGAGTGTCGCTCCTTCTGGCATGATAGCTCGTTTCGTAATAAAATCCTGTGATTTAAAATCCGTTTTCTCTGAGCAAATATCTTTTAAAAAGCATTCAACCGAAGTAATTTAATGTCACACGGAAATTGAATATGATTACTATATTTATTCAAGGTGTTGCTGATTTGACGAGTGGCCTTACTGTTTCTAGAAGAAGGCCCCATTCGATCTTCTTAATGGAAGAAATGCGAAGAATTTAATTTGCAACATTATACCGAATGATCGTGTGTGTGAAATAGCATCAAGCGTAGCATTTAATTCGACATGGAATTATGGCGGCTAGAAAATTTGAGAAAAGTGGAGGTAACCAATAATGCAATCAACGTCAGAAAAACGCCTAAATTCGGTTTATTGGAATGCGTTGTTGAATACCTTGTATCCTTAAAGTGACCACAAAATTACGTAAACATATTTCGGCTTGGTATTAACATAGGTCTCGGTGCGTTAGTGTGCACAATGGCCTGTCAACCGACTTTCTTACTTTTCGCGGTGGATGATCAGTTTCTTCGTCCTTTACCGATTTTGTATTGGTAGCCCTCATGCAGATCTCCCTATACCCGGCATTAAGTTGGTCTGTGCCAAGTATTTTTCAGTTTGGACTATCGTAGTTCTCTTCCATTCTTACACTGATGCCCTGGTTGGACTCTGAAGCTCAAAAGCAAAATCTAAAAGCAATTTGTGCGGTCTTGGACAATAACTGCGCTTACGCTCAAGTCTATTTCAGTTCATCATTAACATCACTCTAATTGTTTACCGTTTTATCAGTTTGGATCTAACCCTTTGTGAAGGACGTGATTGTTGGTGGCATGAGGCTCTGCTCGACGTACCTGACACAGTTGACTGTCCCGTTGAATGGATGAATGCTGAAGACACTTTGTTTATTCTGTACACCAGTGGTAGCACGGGGAAGCCAAAAGGTGTCGTGCATACTGTCGGTGGTTACATGGTCTACGCAGCCACAACTTTCCTATACACCTTCGACTACCACCCGGAAGATGTTTACTGGTGCACTGCAGATGCCGGCTGGATTACCGGTAAGGTTTTCTATCGGGTGTTTCAACCATATAACTATTATTACTATCATAACGAATCGTTTCGTTTACTCGTACGTGCGTAACATCACATCTTTCCTCGATTCCTGAAATCTGTTTCATCAGCATGCATTGCCTTTACTGAAAACAAAACTTTTCGCACACGTTTCTCATCCTGCGTTGATGGGGGTAGTGTGGCTACTGGCTGAACATTCATTGCAGCTGGTCTCCTTACAAAATCAATTGGACGACGGTGAACAGAAATTATCACCAGTCAGACATAAATTTCACGCTTTCTCTGCCATCTTTTATTCAATGTATGAAATCCCCGTGTGATGATATAATCATAATCATAACACCCAGATCAAGGATTCAGGCAAAGTGTCACGCAATCTGCTAGCCTATGCATCATCTGAGCCTATGCTAGTTTACGGGTACCCGAGAAAGTGTTTTTAACCGTAGGATACAATATATTCCTTGGGTACAGCTTTTTAACAGTGTATATTGGTGTTGCCTGTGCGAGACAAGTAGTGTAAAACCGCACGATCCTGCACTTTCGTGCCCGAAAGTGCGACCGATTTCATATAGTCCTCATCAATCATGAGTCATTGGACAACAGGTAATGTTTATTAATCATCATATCATCCCGATCTTCTGCTGTTGAATAAGTGAACGTGTTCAAAAGTTGATGTAAAACCGCCATAATATTTTTTTCATTATGTCTCATTCCACGAAGCTGCAGTTGTGTATTATTACATTTCTGCGCAGTTAAGACTACTTACTTTTCTTTTGGAAGATAAGGAGACATGGGAATTTGGGTAAAAAAGCCGCGTCCCTAGCACCACTCGGCGTTTGTTCGAGTCAGCTTCTCTAGCTTTTGTACAACCAAGTGCGACCTGCAAGGCAGTAGGGAGTTGCCAGAAAGAGGTGATGTGGACCAACTAACCGTCTACGAGACTCTGCTCCAGATTTTTCCTCAGGGTTTTCTCCCGAAGCCTTTCCTGCGATCGGGTATCTCGCAAGGCAGCGTAGGTTTAAAATCAGGGTTTTCCTTCCCTTAGATGAAGTGCCCTCCCAGGCTCCACCTGCCTGAAGCAAACTGGATTTCAAGCGCCAGTCACGCCCCCGCTCCTTCTCTTGTTAGTAGAAGCAGTTCCGCCGGGCTCGGGGAGGCACTCGTGCAGGCCAGAAGCTGAACTTGGTTGTCAGAGGCTATTTGAGTCGCGCGCCATATGGGAGCATTTTATAGACAGTGGGAGCTTATCCCCACTACCACTCCGGGCTATGAAAACACTTAAGACCATGCTACATAAGTTACTGAGTCTCATGTGGAAACACTGGAGTCTCATCGCCATTTTCTCTTATGTCCATCTTAGTCTGGGCAACCTGACATTATCTTATGCCACCTGTGGCACTTTACCCAGATCCTAGCTTGTGCTTTCATACCTGCAATTTTTCTAACTAGAACAGTTGAACAATTGTTTCATTATAATCCCCTAATCGTACCACTCATTTGATGAAAACCTATAACACACACAAGACCAGTATTGGGATACCCACAAAATCTGTTATATCTGACTAAAATCTGCAATGAAAATCTGAACAAGCTGATCAAATAAGCTGTAAGACACTATTGGAGAAAGTTAGCACGACTAACCTGTTCAGTCACACGTGCCCACACACAGGTAGATAGTTAAACCTCATTAGCATGAACTTCCGTTACCCTTCAGCACATGCATTCGGATCCTGATAGGCACGGATGTGCAATCGTGCAGCATTTCTGTGTTGTGCGGCTAACATCGTGCTAAATTGGTTGGCCACCGGTAGTGAGCTCCATGCTGAAACACGCTGGAGTCTCCCTGCCATTTCTATGTCCCCCTTCATATCTGTCTAGTCCTGGGCAACCTGACAGTATCTTAGCCCATGTGCAGTCTCTGACTGTGGGGCACTTTGCCTGGATCAGGCTTGTGCTTTCATATATATATATATATATATAATATATATATATATATATAGTAGTATATATATAGATATATCGATATAATCCTGATCGTACTGTCCTTACCTGATGAGTGCAAACAGCACGAAGCCGATCGTGAGGTGTGTGATATAAATGCATGCGAATGAGTATTTTTTGTTCAAGCTGCTTAACATTTATCCACTAGATCACTCTAGTTTATCCCAACAGCTGCACAGTTATGAGTCCAGTCAGTATCGAATTGTTTTCATTGTAATCCCCTCGGGCCTGTTGTACTAATTTTCGCAAGCACACGTTTGGACTTTTTCCGTTCTTTTTCGATTGAGGTCACTCCTATGTCGTTTACGGCCCTTTGCTGAACGGTGCCACGAGCGTATTGTTCGAAGGGATACCAACGTGGCCGGATTGTGGACGCTGTTGGGAAATTGTCGATCGTTATCATGTGACCAAGTTCTACACCGCTCCCACGGCGATTCGCTCACTGATGGCGGCGGGAGACGAATACGTGAGGAAATATCGCAGAGATACCCTCAAAGTGGGTGCATAATGTTAGGCCATTTCACAACATCTAGGTGATTGCTTTAGTGTATTTTTAGCTTACCGCTTTCGGGTAATACAACAACACCTTCCTAAATATTTATCCTGCGGTTTTGTTATTTTGCAAAGAATGCGAACAACATAGCTTCTTTTTATATTATTTCAAATCTAAGCTCATGATTTATGTTGAAAAACAAAAAACGGAATGTTTATCAATTACGCATAAAAAATGTTCAACGAGAAGTTACTTTTGACAAAAATATCTTAATGCAAATGGAATAAAGTATCTTATATATGAAGACCTTCTGGAAGGCAACATGCTCGATTCGTCTATGAGCTTCGGAAGTTTGACGTTTTAATTCTCATGTTATATCATCCTCGGTGTTACTTTGCTTTTACGCGGCTGGCTCCGCACGTGAATTAGCCGGCTTTATTGATGTCTCGAAACACACTGACTTACGTGCATCGATTAGCGGTGAGATTGTTGCAGGTCGTTATCCGGCCACGTTCCCACCTTCCAACGTCGTTGACGATACGCAGCCTCAGAGCACCTACATCCTCCTTCACAGTTGACAGTAAGGTTTTCACTTGACCGCCTTGTCACCGACGCAAAGTCAAAGCGGGTTTCGGGTCGATAACAAGTTTCGTGAGTGCTGAGTTTGTCTTTCGGAGGATGTGGCCAAACCACTGCAATCGTCGCCGTTGGATGTATACGGAGAGCGGGGTTATTCCGTTGATTGGGTCCGAGCGACAGCGTTAGATACCCAGTCCGTATATCAGACACCCAAGATTATCCTGAGGTACAAGTGGTCGAATACTTCGGAAAGTCGTACATCCTGTGACCTCAGCGGCCACGTTTTACATCCATAAAGCAGTACAGGGCGGATCGCTACTTGGTAACACGTATTTTAGTTTCACGGCAGATCCCAGGCCTGCGCCAAAGGATACCTGTTGACTGCAAAGGCTCATTTCGCGCACGGTAAACCGTTATAATCACGCCATCCCTCACTTGACTATTGGGTAACTACTCGAAGATTAAGAAGGAACATATTTTATCGGAACCCTTGAGCATTCAATTTGTGGACACCCGGTGTAACGGTAGAAACAATGCCTCGTTTTTGCTGTGTTCATCTTGAAACCGATTTTCGCTAAGAAACTACTAAAAGCGGTGTTGAATCAATAACAGGCGTTTATGCTTGAGTACCACACGTTTTCGCCAATAATACCCAAACATATGTAGATGCGGTTTTATGTTTAACGAACTTATTAGCGGAAGAAACGTAGACTTAAACAAAGATATGCTTGTATGCCACTGTTATATAGGGTTCGTACAACGAACCACGATGTTCAGACACAGAATCACAAAGTGACTCTTGGTCAAAGCACTCAAGGCGCTTATGGATGACCAAAGTAATGTGTTGCTCACATCCCCATCCCTTACGCACCACTACCGGTTTCTGGATGTTTGCCGTCGTCAGGTGGAGACAGTAAGATCAGGTAGACTTATTTTTGCACAACTTGGTACCGTATTATTGCACCTTAATTTCACCATGCAAGCAATCAGCGATCTTGAGCTTGTGGATTGGTGCCAACACACAGCATTGTACGCTACACGGTTTCGCGTTCTACAGTCTTCTCGCTCTTGTGCTTGGCGACGCATAGGATTGACGAGGCACTTGAAGGTTTTTCTCCAACAAACACCATTGATTACTGACAACAACTAAATGTTTTAGAATCACTGTAGTTTTGGATTTCTCGGATCCATATGGTATGGAGTGAAAGCACAAGCCTGATCCAGGCAAAGTGCCGCAAAGTCACAGACTGAACGTGGGCTAAGATACTGTCAGGTTGCCCGGGCCTAGACAGATATGAGGAAGAAAAAAGAACAGAAAATAGTAGTGAGACTCCAGCCTGTTCCAGCATGCAGCTCACTACAACATATACATGATCTTCAAGCGAAATAATATCGCAACCATTTACGTCGCATTGCCAGTAAAAATTAACTACACCATACCCAAACATGTGTGTACTTTCTATCTTGTTACCACTACTCGGTTCGCCCTCAGTGTTTAGAGCATCATGACGAGATGTTACTGGTGCTACCTTGAAAATACCAATCGAAATTTCGCATCTCAAGAAGTACAATTTTGAACACACTCGTGAGTCAGCTCAGGCTAATAAACAAATCTTGTCATGCCCTACAATATTTCTTCTATCCAAACTTCAAATTTTATCATCGACACATCTCTTCAAGTCGGTTGCTTGTGTCATCAAAAAAGATGCTAGCTTTCATGTTACAAAAACCAGAAACAGAAAACTCGCACAAATTCATATATAATTATTTTTTAATTTAGTTTGGTGCACATATACTTACAAATCTGGTTCCGACTGTTTGCCGTCATCAGGTGGAGACAGTAAGATCAGGCTCAGTGAGCCTTGAAACAGTTGAAGCGTGATAGATAAAGTGCTACTTCGGGTTTTCACAAAAAATAACGATACTCAAATACAGAATCACAAATTGATCCCGGATCGAGTGTTAAATACGCTCATAATAAGAATCAAGAATCAAGATTTATGGTGATAAGAAGCTAATGCTTTACACGTACCATTTGATGACAACTATTGCGAAAATTTTTTTTAATCAAAATCACATTGGTAATGTTTTTTGGGTTCGTGTTGCTTCATACACCGGGCCAAATTCAGGGTTTTGTTTGACGTATGCATCCAATTTCGATTTGAAAACATCAATTGTCGTTGCATTCACAACATCTTGCGGTGGCGCATTCCATAGAACCACTACGTTTTTTGATGTATTGATTGCTTCGGTTTCGGTGGGAACGCTGCCGTCTACCGCCCCCAGCCGCGAATGTGTCTCACTCATGGTACTTGGTCTCGGTAATGCACGTTTTGCTATTTTCCATTCGGACTTGACAAATTCAGCCATGTCGGTAGTTAAAAAGGTAATCCTCAGAGCTTTCGGTCCGTCTCCTTTATAGTTTATTGAAAAAGGCACCCGGCAAATGTCAGTGATCACAACGTTAGAAATATTAAGCAAAGACGCAATGTAACGCCACTGCTTGAAGTCATGATCTGCTGTTTCCTGTCCCGATGCTTCAGTGGTATTTTCTGGTACCCCAAGTAGAACCATACTCCGCGATAACGTTTTTTCCTTATTGTTTGAGGCACCCTTCCGTTCCCACCATGGCACATCAGGATATATCCGGCAATTTGAAGTCGGATCCGTCTTTAGTCGGTACGAATTTAGCAGTATGTTTTCGATATCAGCCTCGCACTTCAGTGTGACTCTTAGTAACCGAGGCTGATCACTATGAGGTGAGGTGGAATGGCGAGTTAGACGAATCAGTTTGTCAGGAGTAACATGCTCAATTTGCAACTGTTGACAAATTTGAGACCATATATCGGGGTCGTGTTTGTGTTTTCTATCTAACAAGCTCTCGCCGGACTCTTTAACATTCGTACATATTACGCTTAACGAATGAGAATGCTTGTCGCGTGTCCGGTCATTCTTCATAGAATATGAGGCTTTTTGATTTAGGTTTAGTGTGCCAGGTTCAGATTGTGCAGCGGAGGTCGACCGCAAAAGCATTTCTCTGTATGATTTTTGTACCACCGGGGGCGTTTCAATTGGTGCCGAATCGGTGCAGATAACATTAAGCGAAGTATTTTTCGTGGCAACTTTGGCCAAAGGAGCGTTCGACGTAGATGGTTTCTGCTTCAAGGCCTTTTTAAGTATCACTTCAGTGTCGCGTAATTTAACCTTTTTAGAAGTACTCTGTGGCGGTGAGGTCGAGCGTATCCCATTATTCAATTCAACTGTTTTAGTCTTGATTATTGGTCGTAGAGTATTCTTTAAATTTGCAAGTTCCTCTTCTATTATCAATGATCTATTCTCTATTGTATTAGTCTCGTTTCTAGCAGAGAATTGTGTACTCTTGGGATTACGATTCGCTATTGAATTTCTACAGTCAATACAGAAATAGCAACGGATGGGAGGTTTTTATCATTCACGATCTTTACACACTCATCGGTCAAAGTCTCATCGCAGGCCACGTGCACATGTATATCACAAAAAATACATTTAACCAATGCACTATCACTGCTTACCGGGTACAGGCACTTGGCGCAAAGGTCAAGGTGGTTTGATGTCGCTGTCGGGGGAACAACCGTCGTATGCACACCATGATCGATCGATGTGAGTGTTGGATCTCGTGACTCGACCACGCATTGTAGGCTGAATTGGGACGACCGGTTGAAGAATGGTCGTCCGTTCGACTGGTCGATTTAGCGGGGTTATAATTCTTGATTTGGTCATTTTGCGAATAATCCGTGATAACTCGATAACCACACAGAGTAGAGCACAGAATGGCGTATCAAAATGTGTAGTTTGATGTGATCTTTGCAATGAAAGCAAAAACCGTACGATAGGTAACTGTGGGAGAGAGCAAACCGAGATATTTACGTTGAAACGGTAACTTTGCTGTTAATCGACGGACCAGCTCAAAACGTATAAATTCCGATAGCTCTCGTCAAAGTAAAGCAAAAAGTTTTTGAACGGTTTAAATCCGAGTTGATTTGGCGAAGAAACGGGCAAAAGTGTCAGAGCAACAAAAATACGAGCGCACGCCAGTATTGTACAAGTTAGTTGGATTGATATATAATGTAATGCTCACATCCCTTCGCTTACACACCACTTACCACTGTTTCAAGACTCGCTAAACCTATTGAGACTGAGTGCACCTGATGACAGTGAAGATCCAGAAACCGGTTGTGTTGCGTATGTGCAGGGCTGTGAGCGCAACACAAATTGGTCAATTTTAAGCGCATTGAATGCTTGACCAAGAGTCACTTTGTGATTCTGTATTTGAACATTGTGATTCTTAGCAAGAACCCTATTTAAAAGTGACATACAAGTTTAACTTTTCTTTACCGCTATACCACTGTTTCAAGGCTCACTGAACCTAATCTTACTGTCTCCACAGGATGACGGCAAACAGCCAGAAACCCGTAGTGGTGTGTAAAGGATGGGGATGTGAGCACCAAAATTTATTGGTGGTTTTTAAGCGCCTTGAGCGCTTGACCAGGAATCACTTCGTATTCTGTTTCTGAACATCGTGGTTCTTTGTAAGAACCCTATTTAACAATGACGTTTAAGTATAACTTTGTTTACATTTATTTTTTATGTCGGTTATTTCGTTTGCAAACATTGTTTACATGTGTAAATTAGTTCGACCATAAAAACGCAACCGTTTTTTAATTTACATCCAATAGAGATAAAACATTCCGGCTTTCGTTTAAAATTTCCCTCGAATCTTATTTTGAAATTCCTATTAGCTTTAATTTCCTCACAAAAGTCAATCGGCCAGTGTGCGTGCTTTTCACCAATTTGAAAAGCCCTTTTGCAAACCGAGCAGTTTTATCAACTGAATTTGTTTTATTACTTTCTTAGTTGATGCAGGAGCTTTAAGGAAATGTTCTGATTGGCGTAGCCTCCCTCCCTCACGCACGATCGATCGATCGTTGCTATCATTTCCATCAATTTCCAATGAGGTGGCGTACCTCACTTGTTCGTTTTGTTTCCACCGAGTCGAATTTAATTTGCTTCTTTAGCGTATCCAGCTCACAACGTCAGTTATATGTCAGTCGTTTCGCAACTGCCCCGAACACTGCCTGTTTCTTCAATCAAAGAATTTGGGAAAGTGAATAAACGCTACATAACCACGCCTCCGATAAATGAGCTCATTGTGTGATTCGTTTCATATGCGTTTAAAAAGAAGATTTTCAACTGAACTTTCCACCCGAAATTATTTTCAATCTTCTCTTTAGAGCCGGCTAAATCTGTGAGATAAACAAAAGTTCTTACATCTTACCACTGTTTTAACCACATTTAGTGATTCTCGTTCAAAGCCGAGAAACTCAAATGTTGGGTTTATGCGGCAGTGAAAGCTGCCAAACTCACTTTCAAATGCTCGTGAGCTTTGATGTACGAAAGCTTAACGACGGTTCAGTGGAATGCGTTTGCTGGCCTGGACGTTGAATTGCGTCTTTACAGACTGCTCCAGTCTGTGTGTTTGTTGTTTAAATGTTGATACTGTTTGTCACAGGAATATTCCTCCGTTGTAATTTTCTATTAACATCTGTTCTGAACCTGATTCTCCATCATATCGTTCTTTCTTGATGAGTGAAAATGCTGCAGGCGTTCTTGTTTTAGCTCATCCTCGGTTCGGTCACTCCTAGAGCGACGTACATTAGCACTTTTTTGCATACACGCTTCAACAGAGCTCGTTTGCTGATGTAAACTCTGCACATAAGCATAGTGCCATTGAATTCAAACTCTTACTTTTCGATCACCTTTTAAGCATCCATACAACCATCGCCCCTCTCAAGCTACTGATATCACTTCGCTTAAGCTTGCGCCTGTTACGTCATACCTTGTTTTTACACTTGCTTGGTCATCTTTAACTCTTCGGAAACCACTCTTGTTCTCCCCCCCTACTTTTAGATATTGGGATCCGTCGGCGAACCCATCAATCCGACTGCTTGGGAATGGTATTACAACGTCGTCGGAGATGGACGATGCAGTATCGTGGATACATTTTGGCAGACAGAAACCGGTGGACACGTGATCACATCCATGCCTGGTGCGTTCAACATGAAACCCGGTTGTGCGACAAAACCATTCTTTGGCGTGGATGCTCGTATTCTGTCCGAGGACGGAATTGACTTGACCCGCGCTGAGAAGCCGCAGAACAAATGCACCGAGGGTTATCTGGTGTTTGCTCGCCCGTGGCCAGGTATCATGCGAACCATACACGGGGATCACAAGCGCTTCGAAAAAGTTTACTTTTCTCGGTTTGCTGGATTTTATGTCGCCGGGGATGGTGCGAAAATGGACGATGATGGGGATATATGGATTACTGGTGCGTGGCGTTGTAAATTTACTCTCAATATTCTTCTTCTTCATATAAACACTTCATACTTTTGCACCTAGGCATTTGTTTTCTTTCACCCTAATTTATATACGTTTTGCGGCTTATGGGCTAAGGTCCGCGTTATTTTTCGATTCATGTTTCAGTCTCATGATCTTGGTTTTTGGTGGAGACGAGTTCGTGTAAAGTCGCAATTAATTGGTGCTAGTAGATTTGTATAATATTCGTTGCGAAATTACGTAACTCATAACAAACCGGGATGCATATCGGATATCTGATTGCGCGCTCTTGGAGCACGCTGCTTCATGCGATCGTTGAATGTTTGCTCTCGTTTTTGCTTTAATTAAATATTACGTTACAAGGATCTACTATAAACCGCTCATGATTTCTCTCTGCCTGCTTTCCCATTATGTTTTATATTCTTTGTAAAAAAAGAAATCGACCAGCCTGACTCTATCGCATTGAAAAATTTTCTCCACGTTTGTAGAATGCTTTTATGGTCTTTAACTTCTGCTACTAGATGCGGCTCCGTACTATCTACACGAATTTTCAGCAGTTATAATAATTTCACCAAAAAATTTGAAAAAAATGACGAATAGGTCCCGACATCAAGTTACAATTTGTCGTCTGAACGATGTTTCTTGTCCATCTGGATTGCTAATTTCCACATATGATCCCGATTATTAGCAAATGCAGTAACCCAAAAGTTTCGGGACAAAGGTTTCACAACAATTTCCGGCATCTCGTAATTCGTTCTAAATTGGCTTCAGTTGATACGAAAAAGTGATGAATTTGGCCTACAGATAGCGTTACCATTTAACGAAAAAAGCGTTAAAAATGTGTGGAGAAATCAATTTTTTGCACGGCCGGTTTAAAGCCCTGCTGTCGCGTTCGGAAGAGAATATTATTAACATAGATCATAACGACCGAGCAATCGTTAGATTCTGTCTAGCACTCACTCATTTCCTCTTTTTGATGGTAATGTATACCGAATTAAAGCACGAATGTGTAATTTCCCAGTTCATGTAACCGGTAAAGAGCTTTAATCAAGTATACGTTCTGCCCCGTTCTGCATATCGCGATTCTTCTTTAAGTGTGATAATATCATTGCTTACTCTGTTGGCCTGCCAATCTGTATGCCACTTGACATTAATCCAGCATTATCATTTACACAATTCTCGGGACTATATGAGAACAGGAGTCTGTAATAATTGTCTCGCAGTTGGGAACTGTGTTCAACCTTACTTTTCCATGTATTAAATTGATACTGAATTTTAGCGTGTCCATTGTGTCATAAAGCAACCAATCTTCCAACGTTGGTACATTTTTAATCTCTCACTATTGATCACTCTTTGCCAATTCCATTTCTTTACTTAAGTGCACTGGTCTTTTTTGATCTCATTTGCCCTCATCTTTCACTAACGTTTCCCGCTCAATGCTAACCAGGTCGAATCGATGACATGCTCAACATCAGTGGTCACCTGGTGAGCACGGCCGAGGTTGAGAGCACGCTGCTCAAACATCCACACATTGCCGAGGCCGCCGCGATCGGGCGTTCGCATCCAGTGAAGGGGGAATGCTTGCATTGCTTTGTCACATTGAAATCCAACTTGCCACAATCGGCGAATGCGAAATCGGTGAACCACGAAAATCATTCCGATCTTTGTCTGCTAAACCCTACATTGCACAAAGAGTTATGCGCACTGGTGCGTAAGAATATCGGGCCATTTGTGGTGCCTGATCACATACAAGTCAGTTCATTTCGACTGCACGCTTGATTTCAATTGCACTCATGCGTCGATTTGATCAGCTAATTTATTTCGAGATAGGTCTATCATGTGGATTAATAGTTATATTATTTGATGACACAGACTAGGCCCTATGTTTGGTGGTCATATATTTTTAAATCATTTCATGGACCCTTGAGTAGTTTTCATCATAACTAACATCCGTATAATCGCCTCGGTATAGCTCTTACGACATCTTGTTTGTAATCCATCTTGGCTCAGATTCGTGCTCTCGTATGCAAGACACACATGACAAAGCAGCACGGCCCTAATGCTGGAACATTGTTTGTCAACAATGTTCTCTACGACCGTGATACTTTGCCTGAAATGCTTCAGCAAAACTGTTTGTTTGGTTTCTATCATTTCAGCAAACACACTGACTGCAATGTGCACGAAGTGTACCCAGACTAGCATGCGTGACCAGAATCAATCAATACATCATCATGAGTACTATAGCAACCCTGATAGGTTTTGCGAATGCGGTCAAGGTCAGATCAATCATGCATGTCATTTTTCACCGATTACTAAGCGGTGGCATGCGTGCGTTTCATAAAAGGTTTTAATGATCGTTGATATACGCTTACATTGTTAAGGTTCGTACGCGGCCGCGTGCTTGTCGTCAGTGAAATCATTTGTACCGGTTTGGCTGATTTGTCATAATTATTCTCTCCTATTGTAAACGCAATAGTTTCATGTCGAAGTCGTGATTTCATACCTCGCTCCACCTACACCTTGACTGCAACGCGTGCAAATGAAACCTTTTCCTAACCACTTGCTTTCCTCACTTCTCCCTCATTTATTCTCGGGTAAATTTTGTACGATATGCGCTCATCGATTGGCGATACCATGATCTAGTTCGGTGAACCTAAAAACTATGGCTTGACAAATGCTTCTAAACCTTGTTCCCGTATCGATTCTGACAGAATTTGCCTTGATTTTGTTATCCAGTATTCGTTTCCGAAATGGCTTAGTTGTGAGCACATTTTATACAACCAAATCCGCCTTTAAATATGAAATTTGCTGCTTTTTTTCAAACGTCGATTATCGATTATCGTATCAATTAAGCAAAATGGTAATGCCATCGGTTAACGCGTTGTTCGCAGCTGCTTCACGCCCTCACTACCGTGACGTTCGCTGAACCAACAACCAGCTCGATTGTCGTCATACACAATGATGTGCGTTGCACTCTCCCGTGCTGTGTGGCTGTATCACGTCAACGGCATTGTGTAACGGTCTCATTCCTTACACTAATTTCGCTTTAGAATTTCTTCATCCGGGAGAGTTTGCATGCGAAATACTCTTGAAAACAAAACATAAATAGACAAAAATGCTCTTTTTCATACATCTCGATCACACACCCCACGACTGGTTTGAACTCATCAGGTAGTGACAGTAGGAATAGGATCCGCATGCGCTTAAAACAGTGGAAGAATGGAAAGCAAGGTGACTTGTATGCCACTGTTGGATAAGGTTGATACTACCAACCCGTTCAATCAAATGTCTCCAAACATAATTATGTTCCTACGGTGCAACCCTTGGATTATGTACTGTGAGTGAGTGTTCTCTCCTAGTGGTTTGTACTTTAAAGGTCACAGGTGCCACATATGTACAACGCGGTCGCCAGCATGGTGTTTTATTTTGCTGGATACACCACAGCGTTTAACCTCATGGCGAAGAAATATTGATATGCAGTTGGTCCAAGTGCGATGGTTCTCTTCAGCCCTACTCACGTGTGTGTGAATAGATGAGACATCTGTGACTTAATTGGCTCGGTATCCAATGTTTTGAACAAGTTGGTTGCTCCAATATTAGTCAGATTGGTTGCTTGTGATTTTATTCAATTCTACTTTTGTCGTGACTGGGGGATGGTTGTTGCCTGAATGATTTGTTTAAACGATACTTTTTCGGTTTAAGTTCCATCTTGTTATCTTGGAAACGTAACTTCGTACGATAGAGTGCATGGCCGTGCTTAAAATTAATCTTTCCACACATGTATACATCCATGAAACCTGTGGCTTTTACCACAATTTCAACACTTTACCTTTTGAACTTTGGAAGTTTTGCTCCGCCAGGGTGAAAAACTTCAAACAAACACTGAAACGACATTCCACCAAAACTCGCACAGACTTATGTTTCTTCTATTCTCATAGCATTATTCAATGTAGACGAACGAATGAATGAACGAAAGCACAAGCCTGATCCAGGCAAAGTGCCGCACAGTCAGTGACCGCACGTGGGCTAAGATACTGTCAGGTTGCCCAGGCCTAGACAGATACGAAAAAGAAAATAGAAATGGTAGTGAGACTCCAGCGTGTTTCGGCATGCAGCTCACTACCCGTGGCCAATCAATATAGCACGATGTTAGCCGCACAGCACAGAAATACTGCACGATTGCACATCCGTGCAATCAATGTAGACGAAGTTAACGCTGTTTTGTATTTGAAGATGAGGCTGACAATTCGAACCGGCCGTGGGGTGTGTGATGGAAATGCGTGCCAGTAGGCATTTTTTCACGATCATGAGTTCAAAGCTTATCTACATATGTTTGGGCACATGTGATTGAACAGGTTGGTCGTATCAACCTTATCCAACAATGGCATACAAGCGCTCCTTGTTTACCATTCTTCCACTGTTTCATGCGAATGCGGATCCTGAGCGTATTGTCCATACTCGATGAGTGCAAACAGCACGAAACCTGTGTGTGTGATGGAAATGCATGCAAATAAGCATCTTTTCAAATCTTCATCGTAGATTTTCTCAGTTAACTTTTATGGTTAACTTTACCACATGTGACATAGTTTTATAAAAAGTAACTCGCGTAAGATTTCTCAGCGATTCTGACGTTTTGGCGTTAAAAAATTTATTTTGATCATCATTTAAACCGCCCTGACATGACACTTATCAGCGTGTAACCGATGTGTTCGTTCTGACATTGTGAAACAAAACGAATTGCAAATTCACTATTTGTCGTCTATCAGTATTGTGCTGCTCAGCTTTTGGTGTGAAGTTTGTTTTGTAATGCATGTTGTTATTTATACAGAGGAAAAAGAAAATAGAATGAAAAACTTCTCTATTTGTTTTCACGAATTTGAGCTTGTAGTCAATTGGAATGTTTAATGTTGCATCGAAAGATCGAGTTGCCCGTCTAAGGTTCACACCTTTGGTTCGGTCTACCGGCGCCACCGAAATACACTAACTATGTTGACCATAGTAGATGAAAATTCCGCTTGCATGATTCTAATTTCATTGTGTATTATGGAGCTCACATCCCTCTTCCTTACACTCCACTACCGCTTTCCGGCTGTTTGCCGTCGTCAAGTGAAGACAGTAAGATCAGGTTCAGTAAATAGTTCTTATTATAAAGGGGTACAAAATTTAAAGCGTGTGTGGGACGTAAAATGTCCTCTGTTGACATGGCAACATGCGCTGCACACGGACCGTTTAAGATGCCCATACCATTAGTATCCATACCATACCATTAATCTAGCGTGCGTAGAGTGTAATTTCGATAACGCCGATAGGCGAATTGAACGCCACTGATAGTGGACGGTATGTGATAACACATTAACCCTTAACGGTCGACTGGGTCAAATTCGGTACACAAAATTTACAGGTTTATGATAGGATAAATTAGACAGATCAATTCCGTATGCCGGGAGTATCGGGTTCGGCACACGTTCTGCTCTCGTTTGATACGCGTTTGAGACGGCTGAGCCATGCGGCGCGCCAGTTGTCAACAAACTTCGGAAGTGAGGTGACGCTTGTAAAATAATTCAGGTAGTTAAGGGTTAATGCTATTATCATCTCCCGTGGCCAAATTATCAGTATGTCAGCCCGTACGCAATCTGTGATTATATTCAAATTTATTAAGTCTTGAGCGCAACGAGCATTAGATGTAAATGATTAACAAACTTGGATATCTCCACTGTCCTTATCTTTGCGAGTAACTTATACTCTATCATTCAGATCTGTTACAGTTTCGATATTCTTTGCATTTTGTGATCAATGAAGGTTTCAAATCCTTAACACAGTGAAAAATTTTCAGGCGCTTCCCTTGCGTAACTGTCTAGTTAAATTGAATGTTTACGTCTTACATTCGACCACATGGTTCCGTTTTGTTAAACCGCGTTTTTTTCATCCTATTGATTAATTCGGCGTTCATTGTTCGCAACTTCAGGTGGCGTCCATGTTGCCCAAGACCCGCAGTGGAAAGGTGCTTCGGCGAATTTTGCGCAAAATCGTCAACATGGATTTCGACTTTGGTGATTTGTCCACGTTGGCAGATGCCTCTTGCCTCGACGAGTTGATTGAGCAAGCCAAAAGAACGTGAAACGGCGATCAGCTCGCTCTTCCGTTGTTATCTAGTTTTTCGGGTCGATTCTCATTACACGTATCACAGTGTTTGTTTAGTATCGGTGCATCACGTCTAGCGGCCCCCTTACAAATCAAGTGTTATGGTTGTGTCGTTTTACAAACTCTAAATGAACATTTTTTTATTTTTGCGTTTTATACTACTCAAATCATGTTATCTCCCTTCAATCAACGAATCTGATCGCCCGTCCGATTTGTTTATACTTATTTTTAATTCAAACTAGATGTTATTCCGTGCATTCATTCCCTATTCGATTCTGCTTCTTGTCGCTCTCAGTTGTTAAGCATCTGCCATCACTTGGTCTCAGCATTCCATTTTTCAATCTGGACGCATTACGGTGTCTACTATTTGGTTACTTTATTCTGATTTATTTATACATTACAAATGTGTCGTTAATGTTTCTCTTCTGCCGATTGTTGATTGATAGTTAGGATCTTTTCCAGATAAGCTCCGTTAAAAAGTTAACATCAGACCCCCCCAAGAAAGATTATTGAAAAAAGGATATGAAACTTGTACTATCAGTTTTTAATCAAGAAGGCAAAATGTGAATGTGCCAGTAATAATTAGTAAGAAAAGGTAGGTTTGCCTCCTTACGAACTCACACCAGTAGCTCTCTCTTAAAGATCGTTGTTTGCCGCATTGGCGCTTATTCTGCATCCTGCAAACAAGCCGGAAAGGGGTATTGACGACATTGTCGGGCATTACACCTCCACCTACTAGAAACAGTTGTGTTGAGCGGATATCTCCGTGCTTCAACGACTGCCACTTGTAATGAGCTGTCTTCAAGAACACGCGACAGCCTTAATACCTTTATCTCCTCTTTTGTATGTACTTCTAGGTCCGAGCAGTTTGGCATTATCGGGGAACACTTGCAGTCTATGGACGTGATTCATTAATCCGGGCTTGTAACTCCACATCCTAAATCAAAATGTCCTGTTGCTGCCTACTGAATACAAACAATGCAACAGTGAAAACGTTTCGCGTGTGCAAGAGCACACGAAAAATCGGTCATTTCAATAGTTAGAATCTGTAATCCAACGTTTGATTTAGCCGAAACTATTTAATACTGAACCATATCCTATTAATATCACTTGATAAGGAAATGCTCTTAACTATGCTACTTATAAGTAGTTTGAACGTTCATTTAAAATCATAAAACCAAAATCCATGCAAAATGAATGTCATAATACTCGCGCTGCTTGAACTGTTGAGAGGTACATCAATAATTGAAATCAGTTGGAGGAGTCCAAAATCAGTTAAAATTAACGAGAAATAATTTTTTCGCGATACTTAAGCTCCGAATTGAAAATTCCGTCGACAACATCAGAGTGAATCGAGTGTCTATTTCACCAACTTTATGTTCACACTCGAGGATGATATTTTTAACTTAAAATCAGAAAATATTCCGCATGTATGGTGAGGAAGAATGATTCCCAACAGATGGAAAACAGTCTATTACATTAATCAAAGTCAAGATACAAGAATTTATGGTATAAAAATTTCATGACTGTACAACACCGTAGGATATCGTATCAGGACAAAAAAATATATTTTGAAAAATTGAGGCGCTAGAAAGTTCGACACTTATGTAGTTAGAAAAAATGTCATGTATTGTTTCGGTATGATGGAAAAATATTTGATGGGGTAAATATCGTGTGTAGTTGTTTAATTAAGTTATATAAGTGGGTTGTTGGGTGGAAAATTTTTTCACGAGATGAATGTACAACGTCTGACGGTGAATTTCATAATAAACAAACGCGCACCGCCTAGAAGAACCGACGGCATTTTCGGTGAGAATGTGGACTATCCAATGTGTGAGTGCTTGTGGTATTGATTGACCTGAGACGAAATAACTGCCTCAGTGGATGAATCTTTGAGTTCAGTATTTTATAGGTGCGCATTAAATCCTATCGATCCCGTCTGCGAGCAAGTATATAGAAATTAAGATGTACCATAAAGGCGGTCGTGAAGATATCCCACCATTTTAGCTAGACTGATAAATCCTCTCGAGTAGCAATATATCTTTTTGTAGCCATGGTGTCTAACCTTGCTCTGAGTAATCAAACACTGTTAAAATGCGTATTTCGGAGCAGGGGAATGTTTCACGGGGAATACGTCGAAGCATACCTAGTATGCGGCTAGCTCGGTTGTACACGGCATCGCAGTGCATGTTATTCTTCAGACTTCCACTAATTTAAACACCGAGGTCCTTTTCTTTTGTTGTCCATCCCAGTTGTTGGGATCCAAGGTTGTAGGAAATGAGAAATCTTACTTATCTGCAACGTTTTGCCATTTCTGAAGTTGCACGGAAGCTTATTCCTCTCTGACCAGCTATTCAATGTATTCAAATTTCTCTATAATCGCAAACAGTCCACCCTCAACTTGATTCGCATCAACGTTTAGCATCATCCGCACAAAGAACCATGTTTGCTGTTACGACTTTCAGAGGTCATTGATTTACACCAAAAAGATAACCGGACCAAGTACCGAACCTTTTGGGACACCGCTAGTGGCTTCGGTGTCACAACTCAGAAAATTTTATGGTAGAAAATGCATTATGCCTAACAATAACCATAGGATGACAAGGTATATGGAATATGAGAAAATATATAAAATATCTCAAAAAATCAATAGGGACACTCGCATACCGCATGCTTCGTCATAAACTCATCGAGTTTGGAAGCGAAAACCTCAACAGATTCTGATCGTGTGATTTCTTCAGGCAAATAGTTCCAAGTGAAACAAATTCTTACGGAGAAAAAATTACGACGTATATCCAATCGAGAATGCGGAATGCTTAAAGCCTTTGAATGTGTTCGTGTTCGAGTAAGGTCATTGGGCTTTAGCAAGTGTTTAAGGGGATGGTTTACAGAATGCAGGATTTTGAAGGTCAACATAAGGTCACTACGTATCCGCCGTTGGGTAAAATCGTGTAGGTTCAGTTTTAACATTCGCTCTGTGAAAGGCAAATTTCTGTACCGGGAGACCAACTTTGTAGCACGATGATAAATCCTGTCGAGTAGTTCGATATCCTTCCTCAGCCATGGTGCCCAGGCTTGGATGGAATATTCCATAACAGGACGTATATACGTGTTAATTACCCAGGGTAGGGTTTCAGGCGTAAAAATCCGGAATATTCTTTTGAGAAGACTCAAGGTACGGCAAGCTTTATTGTACACCATCCGGCAATGCTGTCAAGGTCAAACGAAACCCATATACCGAGATCTTTTTCTGCTGTGGTCCAGACGAGATCTTGCGTGCAAAGTTGATACGCGTGGTGCAAAGATTTTCCAAGCTGCAGCATTTTACATTTCGCAGGGTTAAATGGTAACTCATTTAACTGAGACCAACGAAATAATATGCTTAGATCCCGTTGTAATGCCATACAGTCATTAACAGACCTGACACGTTTCCATATTTTCATATCATCGGCAAATAGTATCAAGTTGCATCCAATATTCTCTACTATATCGTTCATATACACCAAGAATAGAAGAGGTCCAAGCACCGAGCCTTGTGGAACTCCACTCGTGACGTCTATTTTTATAGATAAGGTGCTGCCAACGCGAACTTGGACGTGTCTATCAGTAAGATAGTCCCTTATCCAATTTAGCAATATTCCCGTTATTCCATAAGATTCGAGCTTTTTGATTAAGATGTCATGGTTGACTCTATCGAAAGTTTTGGAAATATCGATGTAGCAAGCATGTACAGACTCCCCTTCGTCTAGTGTCTTGATCCAATCCTCGAACGTTGTAAGAAGGTTGGATAAACAGCAACGATCTCTTCGAAAACCGTGTTGTGCTGCGGTCAAAATTTTTTGGTTTTCAAAATGTTCTTTTATGCGCGCAGTCACAATGCGTTCCATTAATTTAGAGATCACCGAAAGTAACGTTACCGGTCTATAGTTTGCTGTGTCTGAACGGCTGCCGCCTTTATAAATAGGAGTTATCATCCCTGCTTTCCATTGCCGTGGTATTTTTCCTTCATTTAAGCTGAGATTGAATATGCGAGTGAGAGGAGCAGTCGAAGCAACGCGACACCTGCGAAGTATGGCGGGGGTAATTTTGTCTGCGCCTGGAGACTTCTTTTCGTTTAGTTCACAAAGTTTCAGCCAAACCATGTATTCGTTGTTAGTCATTTCACTTATTAATTCGAAATGTGGCGAATTTGGTGAAACTTGATATGGGATACAACGCTTGGGATTGAAGACAAATGAGTAAAACGTTGCTAAAGCATCGGCGGTATCTTGGGCAGTGTGGGTCAATCCATTAGGTGTCCCTAGACATCACAGCATCGATAAGTACGCTTGCTTTGCGGTCACGAAGTTAGCTTCTCAGCGAGGTAAAAAGGCACCTATCAATATCCACCTCCTGCAGCTTGCTCAAGATTATAGAATAGTCCACGCGATCAAACGCCTTTGCTATGTCCAAGTAACACGCATGCACGCAATTGCCCTCATCCGCTACTTGCGTCTAATCGTTTGTCTCCAGTAGGTTAGTCCAGCAAGAACGAGGCTTGTGAAATCCATGTTGCTCTCTAAACAACAAGTTTTGAGATCACTGGAAGGAGTGTAACAGGACGATAATTTACTGGGTCAGAACGTTCTCCACCTTTGTAGATGGGCGTTATGATTACTCACTTCCAGTCAGCCGGTAGAGCACCCTCCCTGAAAGAGTGATTAAATCATTCACAGAGTGGTTCAGACAATTGCCTGTCACATAACTTTATGATTGCAGATGTGATTCCACCAGCTCCCGGGGACTTGTTGACATTTAACCTGCCTAGGTGGTGCTTCCTTAATTCAGAATTGACACAGATATCGTTTATAGCCTCTAGCCGATAATTCCGATTTTAGTGATGCATTCTCGGGGTTGAAAACTCGTGAATATAAACTGGCTAGTGCGTTAGTGGTTTCCAGGACAGAATCAGTTAGTCCATAATCTGTCATGTTCGGGAAACAACGGGTTTCAGCTGCGTCGTATTGATAACGGTTTGATAAAGCAGTCTGAGATTTCGCTGCATTCTTAATTCCAGCTGAATTTGGTGATATCGTTTATCCTCCCGGATGAGATTTGTGACTTGATTCTGCAATTCGCGAAAGTTTGCCTAGGTCGATTCTGTTCTGGTGACCTAGTGAATAGCCCATGCTAAATTTTGCTTTGTCAACCATTTTCTAGTGCGACTGTGAATTTTAAAATGAGGTTCTCTTTGCTATGATGTTTCGGACATAGTTAGAATTTAAATATATCATTTTGGTGATGTAATATGTCAAGGTTGTGCAACGCGAGTCCGGATCACTGACATTAAAATTATGTTCATCTAAAGCCTCCAATGTTTACATCAAACCAATGTAATCCATTTTCTATTTAGTTTTGGTTACTTTACCATTCTACTAGCGTTTCACACGTATTGAAAAAGCAGAACAAGGTGGTCGCTTCAACTCAGCAAAGGGTGATACTGAACATCTTTAACGGCCGTGGCTGCAGAAGTTAAGACTAGGTCTAGAACAGATGTCTGTTGCAAATGTCGTTGTCGAATATATTCGAAAACATGAATATACAAGGGAATGTAATCGAACTGTTAGCGAAATTTGTAGTCTAGTGATCGGGGTGCATGATCTACCCGGTTATATAGTAGAGGCAAATTGAAGTCTCCCATAATCAGTAATTGCGAATTGCGCTCTTTTTCAACGTACTGCATTGCTTTCAAGGGTTTTCCGTTGTGTGTATACGATGATGATGGTGAACAGTAAACTGCACCAACGATGAGTCTCCTGATTCAAGCTTCAAGTTACACCATATACTGTCGTCCAGATCAAGATCAGTGTCTGTAATTACCGTACTGTATAAACGTTCATGGTTGTAAAGAGATACTTTACCACCTTTTCCTAAGCGGACTCTCCGAAACAGGCATGTTTGGATTAGAGATCTCGCGATCGCCAATGTGAGGTTGAAACCATCTCTCAGTTATTGCTATGACGTCGAGTGAGTGTTGATTACAGAAACCCTTCATTTCAGCTAGTTTGTTTACCAAGTATAGTGCGTTTTTTTATAGGCTATTGATTGTAGTTTTCGTATACAGTGATTGAACTGAAAGCTCCTCTATTTGCCCGACCATTCGAGAGTCGAACATTGGTCCCTATTGGGGATCTAATGGGAGTCTCGTCTGATTGTAGATACAACACTGCGCTGGTCAGATTTCCCCCATTGTTTAAATTACTTTTTCTCTCCCATCACGGAATATAAACATGCATGCAAAATTTAGTCTGTGAACATGTATGGAGCAAGTTAGAGTTTAGAAAAACGTCTTCCATCTCTTTTTGACTTTTAAGAGTTATCCTCAGTAAACGCGGTTCGTCAAGATGAGAAGAATTGGTATGCTGACTGTATCGGGTTATTGAATCAAGCAGTATCGAGCTCATATTCATCATTGAACACAGCTGTACCATTGTTCGATGTTGTGAGTTCTTCTACTTGAGAAAAGTGTCCCGGATGTCTCCGGCACATTGGTGCACATTATACTGAGATTCATCAAATGTGTTTTTATTTTAGTATTACTTTTGAAGGTAGAGGAATTCTGCAGATTCACAGTCAGTAGACGCCCCTTCAACTTTGTAAGCTGACTAACATCTGAGTCGCAGCTAGCGTTTGCATCACTAAGCTGTTTAGCCTCCCGCAAACTCTCTTTACGTAGCGGAGCATCTTGTGGAGGTATGGGATGTAGCGTTGGGTTTAGTTTGGTTTTTAGTGACTTATTTTGGGCATTTACTATCGACTTCAGTGTTTCCTGGAATTTTTGAGAACAGTTCTCTAAGTATTTGATTCTATCTTCTAGGTTTCCTGATTGTGATACATTGGTCTTAGCGCCGTTTAAAGACTTTGTTCTACGGACGCTGCACACATAACCGACACCTGGAAGTTCAGCATTATTAATAAAGACAACTACCTCTTTAGTCAAAACTTTAACGCAATTACTGTGTATAATAGTGGATTATATATAACACATGACTACTTACAATTTTCACGTTGATGTGGAAAAGAGGAAATTCTTAAATATTGATCAGTGGACACCAAAAATGATTGATTCCTATACACGACATACAAATCCACCTTAGTCACACTAAATGGACTAATCCCCATTATAACAAAATTAAAAAAATAACAGAATACGTGTGATAAATGGAATAAAATATACACCATAAGCATTATACCATTTCTAATTTTACCTGTGTCCAGAAACCAATAATTAGCGATTTAATACTTCCCTGTTGATTCGCAAGCGTCCTTTATTCATTCATTAGCATAGCGACGACTATTTTGACAAGTACAGAGTCACGCATCGATTGTAATTACACTGCATTTCCGAATGGAATTGATAGCGCTATGTTTACTCATTGAATGATTATTTATGCCCCAATCGCGCCAGCCCGATGCTGTTTTTGTTTGCACGAATATACAGTCATGATAGATTGTATTCATTTCCCAAGCCTTTCGTCATTTGCATACAACACTGCGAGTATTTAATACGCCCAAGGTTATAAAAAATGTTTTTTCGTACGCTAACCTGTTATAAACTCCCGATGTCTTCACCTTGTGACCTGTAGCACATTGAAGTTGACAATAATTTATGTTATTTTATAGCGTAGTGAAAATGTCGATATGCATCTAGAAATTCACTGGCAAATATTCGTATATCTTTTTGCAGTATTATAATTTCTAATTCAGGATCGCAGTTTTGATGAAATTAGCGACATTCATAACCTAGTCGATACAACGAGCGATGGTCTGATTAATTCAATGATAGATTATCATTCAGTCGATTATCGATTATCTCTTCTGAGTTGTCGTTCACTAATGATATTCATTCGCACAAATTCACCCAATGCATTGATTATTTCACACTGAGCAGAGATCTGTGCCACGACAAACATGGCTTGTTGTTTACGAATCAGTTCAATGTTCGGGCTCAAGAGGCAACAGCGACGGTCTGGGGTCAAGCGGAAGGCTTTAAGTGGCAAAGTGGAATTTGGTGAGTCTCTACGATCAAATGTTTGGAATTCATGGAGATGTTCTATATATTTCTACTATAATATACCGTACTTCAGACATATTAATAGGTCGCATTTATGTAACAAGGAAGTTTGTATAAGAATTATGAAATATATTAATACTGAACATGTAACATAGAGAATAATAAATTAAGTTTGTTTGTTGCCCTTCAGAAAGTGTTTAGAAATTACCAATACATGCGCTTAAAGCCACACGCATATATATAAATAAATACCAGGGCGAGTTTTCAGTTGTGGACCTGATTGCAATTATTCGAAACTTAGTCGACGGTTCTGAATATCATGAACAGATAGTACTAAACATGCCAAGTAATGTTGACTTTAGCAAGAAATTATGATGAGAGAATTAATATAAACCTAGATTACATTCAGTTTGAGTATAATATTACAGATTATGCTACAGGAAATTCATGAAAATTTGATCATGCGTTGGTGTTTTTCTCTCAACGCGAAGCCATCGTTTACTCTGTCGACCAGAGTGGTCAATATTTGGAATGCACTCTCCGCTGATGCAATCGGGGCAGTCACCGAAGAGCAGTTTAAACGCATATTGGATGGTGAACTTCCCGCTATCCTGCGCGATTCGCCTACTCTTCCAGCTCAGTAACTCCTCGTGAGGATTCTACGCTGAGATAGCAGAGACCCGGGAGGTGAAGCGGCTTTCACGAACTGTAGTACTCTTGCCGTCTATTCAGAAGAAGAAGAAGAAGAATATTGATGGGCGAAATCAAATCGTGTGCTGAAACTATCGAAGCGTATATGTGAAATGGAAATAGTATTTCCGAGTAAATAAGCCAAATCCTAGATATATTTGTTAAAAATTTATTCATATTCGAGCATTACGTATAACCAAGTTCAGATTTGTTATGTAATACGAAAATATCAATCATAAACATTAGAATTGCTAAAATGTGCATCAATTTCACTTTCACGCGAATATTTATAGTTTAGTTTTGATATGAACGTTCAACGTAAATTTGATAAAAATCGTAATGAATAGTGAAATTCTAATTTTATTAGGCAAAGTTCTACATAATGGACGGGTGGACATCTCAGTTGAATTCAACGTATCATTAACGGTAATGAATGACCGGTTTTAAATATACCATTATTACATAGATTCGACGTAGATATGTAATTTAATTGTTAACTTAGCCGAAGAGATGTCAAATGATTTGGTATCACACATTTGTGGATATTAATCCATCAAGCACCAACAGATTAATTTGCGCTCATGTAATTATAATTTGTGGACTTTTATCTTCCATCAGTAGTACCAGGTGAGTATTTATGCACTCGAGTTGAGCATATATTACTTAGATCTGATAAACAAACTTCTGAGATGATTAAAACGTATCTGCTTCGTAATAAGGTTACTAGATTAATGTTATTATTATTTCAAATATTGTGTTTTGATATTCATGCTTTTTGTTTTCTTGAAAATAGTCATGTCGAAAGGATTTAATATCGAACATTTGTTCATATATATCCATCATGCTACAACAGTCTCCCAAGCGATCATGCTTATATCATTTACTACGATACCATAAAATCAATTCGGTAGATGATTTTCATAGAGAATGAGAACAGCGTTCGAAATAGGGGTAAACTCAGATTTGTTCCAATTTCGTCTTCAATCAATAGAATCAGGTAAGTCTTTATGCTATCAAGACGTGCATATACTACTTAGATCTAAAAAGCACTACTGATATGATTAAACGTATTTGCTACGTAAGGAGTTGACTAGATTAACGTTATTATTATTTCAAATATTGTGTTTTGATATTCATGCTTTTTGTTTTCTTGAATATAGTCATGTTTAACGGTTTTATTATCGCACATGTTCATATATCCATCATGCTACAACGGTCACTTTATGATCATAATTTGTTGGCTTTTCATAAAATCAATTAGGTAGATCATTTTCTAAAAGAATGAGAACAGCGTCCGCACTAGGGTTCTCTTTAGATTTTTTCCAATTTTCTATTCAATCAATAGCAACAGGTGAGTATTTATGCTCACAAGACGTGCATATACTACTCAGTTCTGATAAAAATAATACTGAGATGATTGAAACGTATCTGATTCGTAATTAGTTGACTAGATTAATGTTATTATGTTATTATGTTATTATTAATTCAAATATTGTGTTTTGATATTCAAGCTTTTTGTTTTCTTGAATGTAGTCATGTTCAACGGTTATATTATCGCACGTATGTTTATATATCATCATTCTACAACGGTTTGTTTAGCGATTATGTTAACATAGCACAGGAAATGAGAACAGTGGTATCTTTTTATATGTTGTACATTTGCCTTTAATCATAAGAAACAGGTGAGTATTTGTGGTTTCAAAACATGCATATACTACTTAGATCTGATAGTCATACTACTTAGATGAGTATCAGCTTCGCAATCAGTTGACCAGATTAATGTTATTTTTATTTCAAATAATTTTCTTTGATAATGATGCTTTTTGTTTTCATGAAACTAGTCATGTTCAATGGTTTTTTATCACACATATGTTCATATATATCCATCATGTTACAACGGTCTCTTTGATTCTGGTTTACAATATTTTGAATACTGAAAATCACCCTCTACAATGCTTATTGAATCTACGGAGCTCGCATAATACAAGAGCTCACACATTTACTCTAACTGTCCCTCACTCGAGACTAAACTGCAGACGACATTTTTTTGCCGTGCGAGTTTGTTTCACTTGGAACAATCTGCCAGATAATGTTGTGAACTCACCAAACCAGCAAACTTTCAAGAGAAGCCTTGATGCCTATTTGACCCTAAACCCGTGCATTGAAGAAAACTATACATCTTAACATCATACACCTACATTTGTTATCCCACCAATCGAAAATAATTTCTGCCCTTGGATATTTACTTGATTTTTCAACTGCCCAGTAAGCAATCTAATCCCATTTTTGCTTGTTATATTATTCGTTGTTGTCATTTTATTCTGTGTTTTTTTTGTAAAGCTATATGCTTTTAAGACCATTATAAATGAATTGAATTGAATTGATTTGAATATGTTAACATAATTTTCGGCGATATCATAACATGAATTCGGTTGATAATAATCACATGGAATAAGAACAGCGTTCGCACTAGTAGTAAATTCAGAGTCGGTAAACATGTCTTCTATGAATAGAAACAGGTGAGTATTTATGCTCTCAAGTCATGTATATACTACTTAGATCTGAGTAACATACTACTGAGGGGATTAAACGTAATTGCAACGTAATAAGTTGACTAGATTGATGTTATTACTTTTTTAAATATTTTGTTTTGATAATCATGCTTTTTGTTTTCTTGAATGTAGTAATGTTTAACGGTTTTTTATCGCACATATGTTCATATATATCCATCATGCTACAACGTTCTCTTTAGCGATTATGTTAACATAATATGCGGCGATATCATAACATGAATTCGGTAGATAATAATCACATGGAATAAGATCAGCATTCGTATCAGTAGTAACATTAGAGTTGGTAAACATTCGACTTCTATCAATAGAAACAGGTGAGTATTTATGCTCTCAAGTCGTGCATATATTACTCAGATCCGATAAACGTAGTTCCTATATGATTAAACGTATTTGCTACGTAATGAGTTTACTAGATTAATGTTATTATTATTTCAAATCTTGTCTTTTGTTATTAATGCTTTTTGTTTTCTTTAATTTAGTCATGTTTAACGCTTTCATTATCGCACATATGTTCATATATATCCATCATGCTACAACGTTCTCTTTAGCGATTATGTTAACATAATTTGCAGCGATATCATAACATGATTTCGGTAGATAATAATCGCCTGGAATAAGAACAGCGTTCGCACTAGTAGTAAATTCAGAGTCGGTAAACATTTGTCTTCCATCAATAGAAACAGGTGAGTATTTATGCCCTCAAGTCGTGCATATACTACTTATATCCGTTAAACGTAATTTCTATATGATTAAACGTATTTGCTACGTAATGAGTTTACTAGATTAATGTTATTATTATTTCAAATATTGTCTTTTGATATTCGCGCATTCCGTTTTCTTTAATGTAGTCATGTTTAACGGTTACATTATCGCACATATGTTCATATATATCCATCATGCTACAACGTTCTCTTTAGCGATTATGTTAACATAATTTGCGGCGATATCATAACATGAATTCGGTAGATAATAATCACATGGAATAAGAACAGCGTTCGCACTAGTAGTAAATTCAGAGTCGGTAAACATATGTCTTCCATGAATAGAAACAGGTGAGTATATATGCTCTCAAGTCGTGCATATACTACTTAGATCCGATAAACGTAGTTCCTATATGATTAAACGTATTTGCTACGGAATGAGTTTACTAGATTAATATTATTATTATTCCAAATATTGTCTTTTGTTATTCATGCTTCTTGTTTTCTTTAATTTAGTCATGGTTAACGGTTACATTATCGCACATATGTTCATATATATCCATCATGCTACAGCGGCCTCTTTAGCGATTATGTTAACATAATTTGCGGCGATATCATAACATGAATTCGGTAGATAATAATCACATGAAATGAAAAGAGCGTTCGTACTGGTAGTAACTTTGTATTTGTTGGACGTTTGCCTTCCATAAATAGGAACAGGTGAGTATTTATGCTCTCAAGACGTGCATAAACTTCTGAGATCCGATAAACGTAGTTCCTATATGATTAAACGTATTTGCTACGTAATGAGTTTACTAGATTAATGTTATTATTATTTCAAATATTGTCTTTTGTTATTCATGCTTTTTGTTTTCTCTAATTTAGTCATGTTTAACGGTTTCATTATCGCACATATGTTCATATATATATTCATCATGCTACAACGTTCTCTTTAGCGATTATGTTAACATAATTTGCGGCGATATCATAACATGATTTCGATAGATAATAATCACATGAAATGAAAAGAGCGATCGTACTGGTAGTAACTTTGTATTTGTTGGACGATTGCCTTCCATAAATAGAAACAGGTGAGTATTTATGCTCTCAAGACGTTCATAAACTTCTGAGATCCGATAAACGTAGTTCCTATATGATTAAACGTATTTGCTACGTAATGAGTTGACTAGATTAATGTTATTATTATTTCAAATATTGTCTTTTGTTATTCATGCTTTTTGTTTTCTCTAATTTAGTCATGTTTAACGGTTTCATTATCGCACATATGTTCATATATATATTCATCATGCTACAACGTTCTCTTTAGCAATTATGTTTGCATAATATGCGGCGATATCATAACATGATTTCGATAGATAATAATCACATGAAATGAAAAGAGCGTTCGTACTGGTAGTAACTTTGTATTTGTTGGACATTTGCCTTCCATAAATAGGAACAGGTGAGTATTTATGGTCTCAAGACGTGCATATACTTCTGAGATCTGATAAACGTACTTCCTATATGATTAAACGTATTTGCTACGTAATGAGTTGACTAGATTAATGTTATTATTATTTCAAATATTGTCTTTTGATATTCGCGCTTTTTGTTTTCTTTAATGTAGTCATGTTTAACGGTTACATTATCGCACATATGTTCATATATATCCATCATGCTACAACGTTCTCTTTAGCGATTATGTTAACATAATATGCGGCGATATCATAACATGATTTCGATAGATAATAATCACATGAAATGAAAAGAGCGTTCGTACTGGTAGTAACTTTGTATTTGTTGGACATTTGCCTTCCATAAATAGGAACAGGTGAGTATTTATGGTCTCAAGACATGCATATACTACTTAGATCCGATAAACGTAGTTCCTATATGATTAAACGTATTTGCTACGTAATGAGTTGACTAGATTAATGTTATTATTATTTCAAATATTATCTTTTGATATTCGCGCTCTCCGTTTTCTTTAATGTAGTCATGTTTAACGGTTACATTATCGCACATATGTTCATATATATCCATCAAGCTACAACGTTCTCTTCAGCGATTATGTTAACATAATTTGCTGCGATATCATAACATGAATTCGGTAGATAATAATCACATGGAATAAGAACAGCGTTCGCACTAGTAGTAACTTCAGAGTCGGTAAACATTTGTCTTCCATGAATAGAAACAGGTGAGTATTTATGCTTTCAAGACGTGCATATACTACTGAGATCTGATAAACGTAGTTCCTATATGATTAAACGTATTTGCTACGTAATGAGTTGACTAGATTAATGTTATTATTATTTCAAATATTATCTTTTGATATTCGCGCTCTCCGTTTTCTTTAATGTAGTCATGTTTAACGGTTACATTATCGCACATATATTCATATATATCCATCATGCTACAACGTTCTCTTTAGCGATTATGTTAACATAATTTGCGGCGATATCATAACATGAATTCGGTTGATAATAATCACATGGAATAACAACAGGGTTCGTACTGGTAGTAACTTTGTATTTGTTGGACATTTGCCTTCCATAAATAGGAATAGGTGAGTATTTATGGTCTCACGACGTGCATATACTTCTGAGATCTGATAAACGTAGTTCCTATATGATTAAACGTATTCGCTACGTAATGAGTTGACTAGATTAATGTTATTATTATTTCAAATATTATCTTTTGATATTCGCGCTCTCCGTTTTCTTTAATGTAGTCATGTTTAACGGTTACATTATCGCACATATGTTCATATATATCCATCATGCTACAACGGTGTCTTTAGCGATTATGTTTACATAATTTGCTGCGATATCATAACATGTATTCGGTAGATAATAATCACATGGAATAAGAACAGCGTTCGCACTAGTAGTAAATTCAGAGTCGGTGAACATGTGTCTTCCATCAATAGGAACAGGTGAGTATTTATGCTCTCAAGACGTGCATATACTACTGAGATCTGATAAACATAGTTCCTATGTGATTAAACGTATTTGCTACGTAATGAGTTGACTAGATTAATGTTATTATTATTTCAAATATTGTCTTTTGATATTCGCTTTTTCCGTTTTCTTTAATGTAGTCATGTTTAACGGTTACATTATCGCACATATGTTCATATATATCCATCATGCTACAACGTTCTCTTTAGCGATTATGTTAACATAATTTGCGGCGATATCATAACATGAATTCGGTAGATAATAATCACATGGAATAAGAACAGCGTTCGTACTAGTAGTAACATTAGAGTTGGTAAACATTTGTCTTCCATGAATAGAAACAGGTGAGTATTTATGCTCTCAAGTCGTGCATATACTACTTAGATCCGATAAACGTAGTTCCTATATGATTAAACGTATTTGCTACGTAATGAGTTTACTAGATTAATGTTATTATTATTTCAAATATTGTCTTTTGTTATTCATGCTTTTTGTTTTCTCTAATTTAGTCATGTTTAACGGTTTCATTATCGCACATATGTTCATATATATCCATCATGCTACAACGTTCTCTTTAGCGATTATGTTAACATAATATGCGGCGATATCATAACATGATTTCGATAGATAATAATCACATGAAATGAAAAGAGCGATCGTACTGGTAGTAACTTTGTATTT